>PKRV01001513.1:246753-332961 GCA_003709505.1 Hyphantria cunea | reverse complement strand
CGAGAGCAGTTTTACCGCGGTCGCGACCTTCTGCGAGGAAGTCATCTCGCAGAAGGAGGCGGCGGAGAAGGCCCGGGAGGACGATCTCCACTCGGACCCGATCCGCCGCCGGCGAACCGGGCGGCGGAGGCGCGCCTATCAGCACCTCATGCCGCCCTGAGTGTGGCCGCGGATGGGCGGGACGGGTTTTCCCCCCCATCCGCTTTAGAGGCCACCCGCGAGGGGGGCGACGTTACGCGTGTGCCGTACGTCGCCTACCTGAAGAGTTTTAAAATTGGATGACGGAGCCCGCTTCAGTGCGGGCTGGCGCTGGGAGGGGTCCGAATGGCGTAAGAAAGCGGTTCCCGGATCCCTCCCGTCTCAGGCGCAGAGTGGCACACCGTGGTGGTTTAGTGGGTAGTCTGACTGGTGTCAGTCAGGAGTCCCACACAAAGCGAACCCCCTGTACCCGCAGGGGGGGAGCGAAGTGCGTAAAGGCATTCCACCACGTCAAAAAAAAAAAATAAAAAAAATGGGCCTTCGGTATCCTCACTCAGTCGGTGAAATGCCATTCATGTCGAAGCGTGACTCTCCCACGGTAAAAAAAAGTGTATAATAATTTAATTTCTAAACGTAAGACTTTGTTATTATGTACTACTACTTGATCAGCATAACATAAAAATATTTGTCTTCTCTGTCTCGCATCTGAAATTAATTTTTTGACTTACTTACTACAAACCTACAAGCCTTTAACCCCCATGGTTATTATCTCACTGAGTACTACAATTGTGACAGCTGCATTTAATCATTCATCTGCCTAGCTATAAGTTCAACCTGCTTTACCTGAATATCAGTTTTCACACGGAGCGACTGACATCGGACCTCCGCAACCGCATTAAATACAATACAAAAATAAATTTCTTAACAGAATACACAACTATTTCTCAGACGTCTCCTGCGAAATAATAAGGTATAAGGAGCTGACCATCCATCCGCAAAATAATTATCCCTTCATCCACTTAACTCGGGGCCAGTTATTCCTGCGGGTGCCGTCTTATTATCCTGTCCAAGTTCTCGTATTAAAACTAAGCTGTTTAACACAGCTTCAAGTTAATGGTCCTGGCGCAGTCCCGTCCGCGCCGCCGGTACCCAGTGAGCGTGACTTATCTTCGAATCTTTGAGGGAATCTTAACTTTCATCCCTATGAAAGTCAGTGATAGTGCCAACGTATATATACTTGAAGCCAACTTAAACAAATTTTGTCTTTGACAGTAAATATTTAATAACGAAGTTAGTCTTTACTAATTTTCATCTATTTGTCAAAATGATAATTAACTCATAAATAATCGTTACAAAGCACCCACAACAACAATTTGAATATAACAATATAAGAGTGATAACTGAAAAATTTATTGTTTTGAATTAAAAAAAAAAGAGTCAATACCCCATTTATTGAGAAATAAAGCGTCCTGTATGCTGCCGCAAATATAGTAGACAGGCTACAATGTATTTTTTATGTACAAAAAATATGATGCGATTGAAGCTGAGTGGTTTAGCCAGTATCATTTAAATGTAAAAGGTATATAGGTAGGTAAATTATTTGACATTATACAAAAATAAGAGTCCCCTAAATCTCCACTTAAGCATATTCACACTCGAAATTGTCATGAATAAATATCCTCATTAAAATTCATATCGTGTTAATTGAACGTCGAGAGTTGAAACATTTAGCATACTTGTGAGTTCTCGTCGGCAATGAGCCGGAATTAGACAAACTTCACAAGGACATTAGAATAAGAGGCACTCCAGGACTTCGGTATCAGAAGAGAGGATTGTTATCAAGGGATTTCATTTTCATAAGCATCTGTTTCTGTATTGGTTTGACAAGAAAAATGTTGAATGGGTCATAGTTGTTTTTAATCTTTTGTATTCAATAAAATTGAGTTGAGAGTTTAGTTGATTACAAACTTATTTGACTTAGAACATATTATGAGGAATATGCTAATGTATTAAAGGACAATGTCTTTAGATAAAATTTAAGATCTCACAGTCACATGGCCATCTAATACAATACTCCAAAGGAAACAGATAGCAGATTAACATAATTTTATATTACTAAATACACAGATGTTATAGGTATTAATATATTTATAACATCGCCGTTTCTGAGTGTTGAGACGCTTTCGAACTAAACGGATAGACTCTTCCTTCCTTGGCCGAGCAAAGCGTTGAGCTCAACACCAATAAACATGTGACCCTCCCATGATCCCCGATTCCTGTATTCGCCATGAGTATGGTGACCATCACTCTTTGATTCTATTCATGTTTCCATCAGGCAGAGTAGCGACACTGTGGCAGACACTTGCAACAAGCATCTGTTTCCGTAACAACTTGTTGGCAACATGAAATCAGTTACATGTTAACCACAAAATATTTTAGAGAATCAAATTTAAAAGGAGTGGATGTAATTGTGTGAATGCTTTTTAGCTACGTGATAGTGTAAACTTGAATAGTTTGAGCGGATAACAACAGAGGCTTTTAGCTAAATGGTCCTCTACAAACGATTATCATCTTGCGGTGGGACCCTATTTAAGTAATCGGTGTTTACATACTCCAATCCCTTCGTGTCATTAACGTTGCGACTCAAGGTCTGGATTAAGATTGTATCGATATAAACAAGGCTCCGAAAACTGACGCTGTTAATAAATTAACTATTTTCACCTGCTGGTAATAAATACATAGTTTTTTCAGGTATTCTTCTGAATCGGGATTTATCTTCAATAGAGTACTCTGTATACTTTTGTGGTGACTTCCACATACAGACAGCGTCAACATAAATATATGAAAACGCCATCCACCGAAGATACACTGAATTACGGAGTAACATAGTGCACGAAGAAACTACCAATCCTACATCGCGCAATAGAAGTTCTCGTGCCGATAAGCATATATACAACATCCCAACATCAATCGTTGGTCAGTGGCCCGCCAAGCATGATCACCTCGCCTTGTCGGAGGATCCTCCCTTTGTGTTGGAGGGACATGACATCCGTTCCTCCACACATTTTTGTATACTTGTATGCATAATTATTGGAATAATCGGTAAACCAATTAAGCGTAAAAACGAGACAAGATAACTCACTATTAGGTTTGTAATTCTGGGCTTAGTCGTAATAATTGATAGAAAAATGATAACCTCGAATAATTGGATAGGTTGTGTACATACCATATTGTTAAAGTCTTATATTAGCTTGGTTTATAATATTATTTTGAAATATATGTGTCAATAGCTAAAAAGTCCTATGTTATAGTTCATTACGCAGGTAATAAATCCTATCCGAAAGAAATAAATAAACACTAAACAATCGTAACATTAGAGCCTTTGAACATATCAGATGTGACACTTCAAGTTAAAATAAATAGCTGGTATACAAATTTACTTGAAATAGAATACTAAAGTTCTTTTTCAATATTTAGTAACTCGATTGAGATACGGATAAGGGAGAAAAACTAATAATATGTATAAAATATACTCACATAACGTTACAAGCACATAATTCATACATTTTAGATAACAGAATCGACTACCATATCTCCTTTCTCATACAATTATATACACCCAAGTTTTGACAACGTTTGTCGCGCACAGAGTGTTACATTACACTACACTGTACTGCTAACATTATAATAAAAATGATTGACACAAATCATCACGCGGTTTGTACCGCGGGTTGGATTGCAGCCGCTAAGTGCAAGCACTCTATCCATCAGTACAACAATAGCGGCGTGTTTGCCCATCCCGAAGCTCTCAGAGTATCATATGCTCCGACACCTCGACTGAAAGAAAGAGCTCGTATATATTTTTGGTACAATCGGTGACAATAATGTTTTTATATTCATATTAACGTTGAGATAAAAAATGATTGAAACTTGTCTGAAAAAGGAAAAGAGAAATTTAAAATTCTACGAAAACAGCAACAAGCCTCTAACTTAGCTCTCAGATAATTAAACAATCCCTTTATGAAATTTATGACAATTGAATGAATTGGCCTTATTTTCGTAATACAGAAAAATGTAGTTTCCGAATTACAAGGTTCATGTTAAGGTCCAAAAATATCAAAGATGGCTGAATTATAAATAAAATTAGTTTTAATGCAACATTTATGTTAAAGATCCCTTTTCAAACCGTACACATAACAAAGATAACTTTGAGTTATCTATCATCAAACATCGAATCTTTTTAAAAATTAATTTACAAAAATGAATATCAATTAATGTGCAAGCTTTGTGAGACCTAAATTAGACTTATGCACGGTTCTTAAATTGTGTACGTGTACATTTATGTATAGTTAGTACAAGTTCTGAGACCCACTAATGGAAAAGTTTATGTGGAAGCAGAACCGCGGTTTCGAATCAATTTTCTGTACGAATGTACTTCTACAAGTATTCCATCACAGATATTGGTGTGTGCCACCGCGCTCGGTACGCTTGTTCAGGTAAATATATGCATAAGTACTATTTCATAAAAAAACAGTACTATTTTCGTTAAAACTTCATTCTTAGATAGCTATGAAAATGTTTTGTATTGAATACATTACTGAAGTTAACTATGTCTATGTACTATGAGAGATGATGACACGGCCTGAGAGGAAACTGGTTATCATCAATAAATTGTACTCGCCACACTCTCAACCTACCCTTCATTTCCTCAGTTATGGTGGTATTCAAATGATGAGATATTACTTGCATAAAATGGAAATGTACAATGTATACACCACAATGCACCTACCCCACAAAATTTCTACACCACCCAAAGGTTGGCTGGTAGAGAATGCCTTGGGCATTAAGCCCGCCGCTGTACAAGTGTGCATGAGGTTTTAAAATAAATAAATAAATAAAAGAGCCCTTTCTACAAGGGCTCTTCTCAGTCAGTGCCCGTAAGGCCCCGTCATGCGTAGTCGTATTAAACAAATTAAAATATTCGGTCACGTATTTTTATAGTGAAAACCAATTAATGTATCGCTGTTTTTTACTTACATACTATATCGTGTCAATATATAGCCAGTTTTAACTTGACTGGTCACCTGACAGTTAATGACATCACGAAATGGCAGCTTACCGTGTAATTATGCTATGTCCCCAGAGCAAATACTTCCCTCTAACAACTATATGTTATAAGCCATGTTATTACTTCTACAGTGTGTATTGACAGCATATAACCAGGTCATTATATCTTAAGTATTTAAGGCGGGTAAGGGAATTAAATTAACACTAAAAAGACCTGTAAAATATGCAACTTTAAAGTGCTTGAAGGGCAATAAGATTTGCCCGTGGTTGTTCTGTTACTTTTCTCTATGGCACAAAAGAGCAAACAAACAGTTACTAACCTAATGATAAACATCTTCCACCGTGGCCGTGGTCGTGTCGTGGTCCGGGAAACTGCGTTTCAAGAGTCACCGGTGCACAGTCAACAGTTGAGTTTTTAGGCCCTACTAGTCTCACTTGTAAGATGAAAAGCAATGAAATCGTTTTTCCGTGAAGCCGTGTCTTCCCTCCAGTCGTGGCAGCCCATATGTGTCTACAAGCACCGCCGGATCGACTCTACGGGTTCGACGGGCTCGACGGTAGGTATGCATTCGCCAAGGATGGCTCTCCACGGGAACAAGTACAAGAAGAAACACCTTAATCCAGTCAGCCAGTCACAACCTCATAACCTCTCTTTTAACCTTTTTCGCTCAATATTAGAACTAAAACGACTTGATTTTCAGACGCTTTTGAGCATTAAACTAAGCAGTTGAAAGCTTAAAGAGACATCGAGTGTTACAAAGAAATAGAACTCGTCACAGAATCTCCAGGAATGAAGCATAAAGATGCAAAAATTATGTAAATTGCACGAGCTCCGACAAAGTTGTGAAAACAGAGATGGACTTCGTTCTAAGTTCTAAGATGTTACATTTTAATTTATAGAATATAATGATTAATGTAAGTTTGACAGCTACTTACTTCCATCGTCATAAATCAAAAAATATTCTAATTAATAGTAACCGCAGAATCATTCCATGCTTGATCTCTATAATATAGATTTTTTAAATTTGTAATTTTCTACTAGCTCTTTTTTTCATTCCACCATTTCCTGCCATTTACAGGCAAACCAATGACCTGCGAAAGTAGTAATAGTTATATAAATTTTTAATAATTAGCGCTAAAGAAAATAATTAAGAACATCTACGGTTTGCTTGAACCAGGTTCAGTTAACCACATAAAATAAATGTTGGAATTACATTTAAAAGCCTTGTGCCCAAGAATTTGAAAAATTCACGATCCCTTACACTGCAGCATCCGGAAAAAGGGTACATCAGTCTGTACTTTATATTATTTTCACAATATCATCAGTAGTATCATCCCTCTTCATTGCTGAAAGAATTTATATTATAACGATAGGTTACTCACAAAAGATGCCTCTATAAACAGCCCCGGGACCTCCCGAATTCATCCCTGTAGATATTTTTTATACGGATTTCATAAGGAACGTGGCCGCGGGCGCGGTGCTGCCCGACCATATTGCCAGTACTTTTTGTTTCGTAATTTTAACTGGATATATTTGCCACTCGAGTACACAATGTTCCAGGGTTATTGTCGTTTTTGTGCCAAAATGATATCTTGAGTTCGTCGACACGACACATTTTCTTGCGTTTTTTACACTTTTTGAAGAATTTATACCCTTAAGTGATGTTTCTTAACACGAGTTAAGTGAGTGGTTGATTTTTTTCTGACTGTTGGCTTAGTGATAAAACGGATTTAAACCAAATCGAAAAAAGTACTTTGCATCTGGCGAAGGATAGTGGCACAAAGAGCTACTGATATCTTAGGGGATAAAACTTGGTTTCCACGTAAGTTAGAGTTGATGGAGCATTAGTGACACCCTTGACACCGATGCAGTGGGTCCGCATCGGCTTCAAAACTAGCTAGGTGAATTCGAAAACAGCCTTATATACTTTAATGTAAATACTTAACGAAAATGGAATCATATACATTTATTATAGTGGAAAATCCTGAAAGAAATGTTTTCAGTTTCACCAATGACCTTGAGCATAACAGGATACTAACCGCTAGTCAATAACCCTTAAAATTTTAAGTTTAATAAAAGATTTAATGTCATAAAAGTTGTTAAATATGGCAACACTATGACCGATTAATACAAAGTGTACTATTACCCTACTGAAGCGTTTCGTTGAACTTTTCCTATTTAGAACCACAATTGTAGTCTGTTGACAATGTTGTTGCCAACGCGACATGCAATGCGGTGGTTAGTGGTGGTGGTGGGTTAACGCAAATAACCCATGTATTGGATAATGATATTGCCATACCGGGTGGTAAATTATTGTCCAATGGTATTCGATGTCATTACTGAACTTTTATCTATAAACTTGAATTCATTTTGTGTCTCTATGAACACAACAGACGTAAAAGAATTTCAGTTCTATGAAACTTTACAGTGGAAATCAAAGAAACTATTTGGAATAACATTGATCGTTAGACGTATACTGAACTATCAATATTTAAAATTATATCAACTTACCGAAGTGAAATATATACTAAACCTTAGCACACTAATATTATAAAGTTAAAAGTAAGTTTGTTTGATACGCTTTCACGCGAAAACTACTTAACCGCTCATCATGAAACTTTATACACATATTCTTGGACGTAATAAAAGTAACATACGATACTTTTAAAATGTGAGTGAAACAGTGGACAAAAGCTAGTCTACTATAAAAATGAATGACATTTAGTATATAAGCTTTACACATATTATATCTTCGATAAAGGTCTTTACATGTAGTTAAGGACAAAACCTACTAAATAAAAAGAACTAAAGAATGTATATTTTTAAGTTCTTATATATAAGTGTCTATGGACATCTGCAACTCAAGATACACGATGGTGATGGGAACTTTGAGTGTTAAAGAGAGTCTTTGGGCCTCCTAACATTCACTGACTCGATAAAGGCAATTAAAGATTTGTATACCACGAGATTTCGTCAGCAACATTCAATTATATTAAATGGGCATCATCAAAGTGATGATATTTCTAAGTATATTTAGCAAAACATATAACTTATGCTTAAAGCAACCTTTACAAAGCAACTTTGCACCGTGGGAGAGCCACGCTTCGGCACAAATGGATCGGCTCGACCGGAGTTATACCACGGCTTCGCAGAAAACCGGTGTGGAACAGCACCTGCGCTGAGTTTCCCCCAGTGAATAAGGATACCGGAGGCTAATACCCCAACCCGTCCCCCCATCCTTCTCCCCATATCCCAAAGGTAGCAACGCACTTATGACGCCTCTAGTGGTAATCGCTTACCATCATATAATACGACAGCTCGTTTGCACGCTATTCCATAAAAAAACGTTTTCCTTTTTGTAAGTACATATTGATAACTTTACATAGGTATAAATAAAAAGTGTAATTATACAGCTAAGTCAATCACAACTCATCAAAGCCATCGCGGAGACAAGGAGCCGAGGGTTTGTTTTTAATTACTAGCGGAACTTTGTGGAACTCGCCCAATTAAATTGATCACGGCTTAAATAAAAATATATCTATATAAAATAGAAACAACGCCACGCCAATAATTACAGTTGAAGGCTTTCCTCATCAAAGTTTTTAAATTGCTTAGTAAGCTCGTACGTTTTTTTCACTAGGTTGTAGGATAATGTCGTGGACTTAAGGTTCTTCGGATGTATTCGTACAGTAATCGTTCACTTTTCGGCCTTACATTTTGTTTTGCAGCTTAAAGAAACTCATAAACTAATATCTTATGTGCAGTCAAGACTAAAAGTAAGTAGAAAAATCTGATATCTACACAGACTTCTACCGGAAACATATCTTGATACTCTGACATCTACATGAGACTTACAACGAGTACCTACTTTTACTGTACTGAGGATATTTTTATGAATAAATATAGTTAAGTTTATAATACATAAGAGTATATACGTAAAGTATATATTAATCTAAAACTGAAACAGCAAAAACAAAACTATTTAAAAGACATTACAATGCTGTGGTAAGAAAACTCTCTAAACTAAACAGCGTTAACGTTATTTAAGATTCAACATATAAAAATACCATTTTGAAATACAAGAAAAAATAACTTTAGCACCAAAAATATAAGTAATCAGAAACTTAAAAGCTCATTTTCACTACATTACTTTTTTAACCTAATAACCATTTCTTAAAAAATATATTAGGCTAGCATTGTACATGGAATTGTAAACGCTAACCACCGTTAATTGAACATAATAAAAGGTCCAAGACAAAATCAATAACTTTATCTTAGTGGTGGCATTGACTAAGACAAAGTACAATGACCGGACACTTAAACGAACTAAATAGCGCAGTTAAAAAACAAATTATATAACAAAATAAATGTGCGAGAAACATAATTTTCTAAATCCCTATGAGTGGGCGAGATGGTCCGGGCCGGCCCCAAAAGTATCAATAATCGTTCAATATGTATGATTTATCTTATAAGCATTTTTTTTTAAATAAGCACACATACAATTAATACCGTGGGAGAGCCACGCTTCGGCACGCATGGGCCGGCTAAACCGGAGTGATACCACGACCTCACAGAAAACCGGAGTGAAACAGCGCCTTCGCTGTGTCACCGAGTGAATGACGATACCGGTGGCCCATAATGCAACCCTTCCCCTCATCCTCCTTCCCATCCCCCAAGGACGGCAACGCACTTGTGACGTCTCTGGTGTTGCAGGTGTCCATGGGCGGCGGTAATTGCTTACCATCAGGCGATACGTCTGCCAGTTTGCCAGCTATTACATTAAAAAAAACAATATATGTTTTTCTAAAAACGATCGCCTGAAACCCTGCAAGTCCAGAATGTATTTTGACATATCACGGTATAAAAGTCCATACAATGACAGTTCAAGTTACCATACTGGTGAAATAAATAAATCAAGAAAATCATTTCGATATCTATTTTCTAGTACAAAATTCAAAACAAACCAAATTCAGTTTTGCTAACCAAAGACATGATTCTTTTTCACAAAAATTCAAGAATAAAATCCTCAACCTCAATACTAAATCCTTAAATCCTTCATTGCGGGTAATCCTAAACATTTTATATATTACCCGCCCAAATGAGAATGAATCGCGACGCGCTCTGGGGCGATATTTCACGGGGTGGACGCAATTTGTCGTCATTAATTCGGCGCCCTTTTGACGCAGACACCGAATTATGCACTTTGGAGATGACATCTGTCAAAGACGTTTTGAACATGGAATCACGTTAATTATGTCAGCATATTATTATTCTATCATAAAACAAGCTCAGTTTGGTTTGAAGCTAGATGGCGCTGTAAATGAAATGTCTGAAATATATATATCTTGTTATTTTCAGTGAAGATGTACCGTCACGGATACAGGTAAGCATAGTGGTTGTAAAGTAGATGTACCGTTATTTCTCGCATCTTATACAACCAATGAAATACAGTACTTTTGGAATAAAATTCACCTTTATGGGATATGGCAATATTTACCGGAGTTCGTACCTCTCAGGGGGCTCATACTCATTATAATCAACGATTTTGTGATCATTTCTTCTCTCCTCTCATCCTCTTTTATTAACGCCCACTTTTAAAATATTGACATCGCATTTTTAATTCGAGACTTTTCTCGAATGAAAAATGCGAGTTGTTTTTTTTTTTAAACAACAAGTCGTTACGATAGTTTAATAGTAGGACTCGTACATTACGATTGCCCAAGGTATAATAGGAAAGTAATTAAAAGATAACCATACCAATGCGCACAGCCGGTGTATCCATTACTAAAAATCTAAAATTGTACTAAAAAATATTATACTTTCCCCTTCAGATATTAGTAGGCAGTGTGCTTCCATGTCCCTCGGCAGACAAGGGTGTGATCAACATATTCCCATGGGGGACCCTCGAATGAAATCAACTGCGGTGCTGTCACATCGCATGAACGATCACTCTTTACTGGTAAACTAAATTGGGTTCTGCAATTAAAGTTTGGATGGATTGATGTCGAAAACTAATCAAGGTGTTTTGATTTCCATTGATCGGTGGTGTGGTGGAAGGAGATGATCACGAATAAATATGGAATCTTTACATATTCTTAAAGTGAAATCCAGGAACTGGTATAAATAAATAACTGTAAATATACATTTACATTTAAACGAACAAAGTGCTTTTAAGTTACATTGCACTGCAGATGTAAATGCATACTCAAAACATTTTTTTTCTTCTACACAAGCTGTGTTTCAAAATATGTATGTCTTTAGTGTGCTTTTAGTAAAGAATAATGAAATATTTAATTAAATTGATATTTGAACAGATTAATAGATTAATGTAAAAATGAAAGTTAAATTTACAAAAATTATGATTTGCAACCATAGACTCAATACGCATAAAATTATCTATGTAATTATGGTATAGGGTATGCTATATTTTGTGATAGGTATAGTTAGCGCTCTTCGGGGAGGCCTACATTGCTACGACGCTAAGTTTAAAGAAATATTCATTACTTAAGTTTCAAAATATTTATATAACTTTCCTGACCAAACCTGTATGCAAGTAGTTAGTATGTTCTCAATTGTAAATTAAATAAACTAAAACTATAAATAGAGACAGCAATAAGTTCTGCTCATAACAAAATGTATGTGAACTTAAATTTTATGTCACAAATTACAGAGAGTCAGTTATAATAGAAACTTTATGCCTCGCGCAGCAAAATTATGGTATTCCCGGACCAATACGACCTTCACACCTTCAAGAAAAAAGCGTACACCTTCTTAGAAGGCCGGCAACGCACTTGTAATGTCTCTGGTGTAGCGGGTGTCCATAGGCTGTAACTGTTTACCAAATAGGCGATACGTCCTCTTGTTTGCCCCCTATTCCATAAAAAAACAATAATACTAATGTTATATTACTTATGATAATACCTGGACCGAACAAATTATGCAAATTGAGAATTTATAAAGAGTTCAATTTGAATATAAAAGAGGTAACGAGCGACCGAACTGCCTTCTTACAGACGGTTAATACAAGGATGGCGGTGGCGAGACGTGGCCATTTTAGTGTTATAGAAATTTTCGCATATGGTTTGTTTCTATACTATCTCAAGGATCGAAAAGGTAGGCTTATATACACTACGCAGATATACGTACTACGTAGATATATTTGTTATAACTTCACATGGTGACAATGGTTGTACATCAATACAAACCGCTGTGAAGATTGTCATTTATCTCATTTTCTGGTTCGTTTTGTTCTACATTTCATTAGTACTTTATACTTTAATTTGTATCTACTTTCAACCTAAAATACTTTTCAGAATGTCCCTGCCCTGTTGATATCTCCTATCACACGACGTACGTAAGGGTACGCAACTCTTGCCCAAGTCCTGCAGTTTCCGATTCCCGAAGACTTGCAGTATCCCAAGGGACACAGATTAGACGAGGTAAAGATCGTAAGTTCTAGCTCCCTTATCTTATCCATTTCTCTTACACCATACCCCATATAGGGTACGTACCTTTAGATACATAAACTTTTAAAATAATTACACACAAACTTTCGTATGTAGTCATTTTCAAAAAGCACCTAAGAAGAATGGAGAAGAATATAAATCATTACATTTTACCCAATAACTTCATACAATGTTCTTCTAGTAGACGGTCACAGCAGCCATCGGCCAATCGTATTCGCTAACCGCTATATCTATAGTATTGTCAACCAAGCACCCTTCAACATCAATATGTCACATGTTAACACGAGTGACGTCATCAATCGGCCTAAGTCACGTCCCACGTTCAAAAATTGCAAGTCAGTTTTAATTTTAATAATTTCCGGACGACACGTGACGAGGGATCGGGATGGGGCTGATACATGAATTTTGGACAGCAAATGTCTTAGTTATTAGGATTGTTGAATTTGATAATGTAAAAAATAATCAGCCAAGTACGATTCGAAGTAGCTCAGAAGGGTTCCGTATCATTACCAATGTATTTCCAGCGTCTAACTGTTGGCGTTATTAATATCAAGCAAAAAATGACAAAACAATCACGCTTGTTGCAAGGGAGCCCCCATTAAATATTAGTTGTGTTTGTAGTATTTGTAATTGTAGCGGCAACAGAAATTCATCATCTGTGAAAATTTCAACTGTCTAGCTGTCATGGTTCATGAGATACAGCCTGGTGATTGACAGTCACACGAACGGACAGCGGAGAAAAAGTAATAGTGTCCCGTTTTTACCCTTTGTTAAGGAAAGGTTCCTTAACAAAGGGTACCTTTAAAATTGACATATGCGAACAGATGCATTAAGGTATCCTTTATTGGTTTGATTGTTTTCTTTTGTTTTTCATTTATTCAGCAAAAATCGTCTTCTTTTTAAAGGTCTAAGCAAAGGTAGCAAAACCTATCTATACTATTTCACACAACCTTTTAGTACTAGAAACCTGTAATTTCATATAAACATAAATACTTATCACGTCAACAAAGTAGTCCAAAAAACTTAGAAAATATGTTTTCAGTTAGTAACTTTCACATTTCCACATTATTGAGCCTTGTGAAAGTAAACTGGGCATAGCTAATGCGCAGTCACTATGATAAATGACCAGATAGTTTGATAATTATGGCAAATACATTTCTGTTATTACTTTTGTAATACTACGTGTAAAGAACGGTTTAAACTCTATTGAAAAGATTTGAAGGAAGAGATTCAGCTTCAAGTATAGAAGAAGTAAAAAGGTAGTTTTATACATTCGTACTAGAAATAATCAACGATATTTACAAGTAATAAAATAAATGTAATGATTCAATTTATAACATTCAAATTACTACTTCAATTGTATTTTCTTTCTAAAACATTTTATACGCATACACTAATGAATTAATTTAAATGGTACCGTGGGAGAGCTATTTCTTTCACATACATGAATTTCACAGGCCTCAGAAAACATAAATTGTTTTTCATCTAAGATTTTCAACTTACAATTCTATAGAAGATATTTTATACTAACAATCTTATCAAATCAAAAAACTCAACCACCGTACTAATTACGCTAATTAGATAGTAAGTTTTTGTTTGAACTATATTTTTCTCTGCAAGTTATCATTCTTATCTTTTGACAAAATAAATGTCTTTAACCACATATATTAACCGTCTCCAGCGCACAAAAAACCAAGCAATTCTTGTGTTAGTTTTCACTAAATTTGTGATGTAAATTTGACAAGGGCACTCAGTGGCCGACAACACAGGTGTGTTGTCAGCACCCTTAAAACACCACACACACACACACACACACACACTATACACACCTGTGTATCGTGATTTTCAGGTGTTACAGGAAGTGGTAATCACTGACATGACAATTTGTCCTGTATTTAAAAAAATGTGTATATTGAAGCAACAATATAAAAACCCACAGATAATGAAAGTCTAGTCTACTGCACCTTAGTAATAAATTAAATATCAATTATTTTATACTGTAGTCATGATAGTAATAAAATTAACCACACAATGAAGCAAAATTAACTGCTCGTAAATTGATATTTGCTTTACGATCGCATAAAACAACGCTAAAATAGTGACAAAATGATCGTCAACTGGGGAGGTCAACCTTTAGTGGATTACCTCTGCCAGGGGTGTCCACCGCCTTGTGCACGCGAAGCACGTGCGTACCGATTTGAGGGGCGCGTAATGAAGTAGGGTGACACCCCTAGACAAGTAAGCGTTGGGTGCACTAATAGCTATGTAAGATGTTCAATGAAGTATGTTCATACACTTGTTTTAAGTTTTATTAACATCTTCATTCGAATAAAAAAAAAACTATTCATGTTTAAAAACCGATCCTAGATAAGCTAGCTGTACGCTGTACGTGTTGGGCAAACTATAAGTGCAGTGAGCAACTGATAAAATAAATAAATAAGCGCTAAATTACGTAAAATGAGTTATACTCGTATGTACTTATTGACTGAAAAAAGTCTGATGATTATTCCAATCATCAGACTTTTCTCATTGGTCAATTGATTGTTTGGAAAAAGTTATATTTGAACTGCCTGACATTTCTAGTTACAATGGGCATGGTCACCTGCATTTCAAACATTGATGTCTGTCATTATATTTGTGTGACGATTCAGTTTCTAATCATCATTGCTTTGCATATCCTTCGGAGATACAGTAAATGCTTACGGAAAAGAGTTTGATCACTTACGTCATCATCTATAAGTTAGTTCAATGAGTATTATTGCAAAAAGATAAATGTCGTTCTTTTCTGACTGACCACATGACGCCAATCCGCTTTGAGAATATTACTATTATGTATATAATCGGCTAAGGAAAAAAGGGATATTATGATATGGAAATTACATCATTATTAGGTAAATTAATTAGCAGTTGAAACAATAACATTAAGAAACTGTAAGCAATTTAAGGTTTCTAATCGCTTACCGTAAATGTGTCGCTCACACTTCGCTTGGCGATCAGTGGAGTGCGTTCTCGTACAATCTGCAACAAAAGTGCAATTTGTTATTCCAACAGCTATTGTTTGTGACCGTGGCACGTCGTCACAATGAATTGCTGTGATCTCGATAGCTTAATACATTTTCGGTTAGGGTCGATAGTACTGTAACGTAGTCGTTATGACGTCATTATTATCTTGAGATTAAGCTGATCTCTGATATATGCAAGGTGTTATAAATTCAGCGTATTAAAGATTACTCTTATTAACAATATCTTGTATTTTATTTATTGTTATTATTATTATTTATAGAAACAACAGGGAGGCCGTGACATTTAATTCTTCTTGTGATGACTTTTAAATGTATCTTGTGTATCGTGTATACTTAAACACAAGAAACCCTTAGACATGTAGTCCATTTTTGTATTTCAGATAAGGAGTCGAGTCAATAAACCAAATGATCTATCTATACATATAAAAAAGGTGACTGAATGATTAAGGCACACAGAGATCAACGCACAGCCCAAACTGCTGAACCTAGAATTCGGAAAATTGGCATGAAGGTTCTTTGTGTAACTTAAGTGAGCACAACACCATCCCTAAGTGGGTAAAATAGGGGATGAAAATTTGTATAAAACTTTTTATTCCTATATATATCCTATAGATAAATTTAGAGCTGCGCTGTTTATTGGAATGCGTTGTAATATCTGCTTATGCGCTAGTGAAGCTGCAGGCAAGAGCTAGTTAATTATAACGCTGGATTATTTTTTCAATTAGCGGTAAGTATTTCAAAAAATCTACACTGCTAAACCGTAAGAGAACTTTCATTCGCAATACAGGATCAATACTTAACTTTATCGTTACTAGATGGTGCTTTGCCTATACGTGGTTATCGCCACAAAGTTATAAAATAATTGTGAAACAATTGTCGAGAAAATGAAGCGTGGAACACAAACTGGCGCCATGCCAAGTATTGGAACCGATTTTATTGAGTTATTAGTTTTTATTATCAAATCGAATCTTATAAACATTTATAACTTAACGAATTTGGCAAGTTACTTAGACAACTTGAGGGGTTAAAATATTTACGCAATAAAATCTCGTCAGGGTAGGCTGTTAACTAAGATATAAAAATGGGATACACTTGTTTGGATTGTTAAGAAACTACAAAGATTGATGAAATCTGGAATACTTCAACTTTATTTAAATCCCATTTATATTATACAAATAGCCAATTCCGATTACAATTACAGTGTTCTGAACCTTCTTGAGCTCACACTCCCTCAGTCGTACATGCTATATTCTATTCAAAAAAACGTCCATCTATATTGATAACTGACCTCAACATTTATAGGCATTGAAGCCAATGGAGACCACATCGAATATGTCTTATAAATGGAACTTACAATAAAAAATGTTGTTCTTTGTTACAATATTTATGGCAAGACTAAGTAGATATACTATAATATAAAATGAATCACGTTTCGCTCACGTTAACCAAACCGATGCTTGTTTTAAAAGGACAATTTTATGAAAACGTAAGCAAGCGATACTAAAGCGCGCTGGAGAAATAGTTTTATGAAGAAGTCTTTAATGCATTTAGTATAATGAGCATGTTATATATTTTTATCTCGCTCTGATTCTAAGTTGTACGCTTAGTATAGATACTTTTACTTATTTTCCTCATCGAAACTGTTTAAGATGTGTACACAACACATAGGTGTTATTAAACTAGAGCACTGTTTGGGTGTATTTTTAAGGACATATCAGGGAATCGAATACTGGAACACCAACTTATAAAGAATTTAATTTCAAAGTATTTCGAAATATTTTAGAATGTGACTATTTCGAAACACACATAATTAATTATTTAAAAAAAAATACTTGGGACATTTTCTATTTGAAAAGCCAATGTAAAAAAATAATTAGTAATTGAATATAATCTGTTTCCTATCTACAACTTCAAATACAAATTGCTAAACTCTCACCACCACTCTATATAATATTATTTTTAATTTGTTTAATACTGCGAACTGTTGTTTTTCATTAAAACCATTGTCAAAGAATAGTTTGCTTCAACTACACTCGGTTACTGCAGTCGGCACCAACCCAGGATTGTTTACGTGACGAGTGTTCAAGTGCCGGTAACTCAGTGGCGGTTGTAAAACGATTCTCCTGTTTACCAGCCACTCCACGGCTTACTGGCGCGCGTTTTATTGAGGAAATTGTGTGTCAGCTAATCAAAGTTTTAAACGAGTTTGTTCGCAGCTAGTGGAGAAATAGGTAGCTATGTTTTACTCCGTTTTATTAGTACTCCAACTGAGTGTTAAACTGTGACTAAATATATCTGCGCTTATAATTATGTTACAAGAATACCTAATAATGACTTCTACGGTATTTTCCTGAACATATATTTATAGGAAGACTTATTTGCGACTTAATATCTTTACCAGATTTTTTATGCTATAGAGGGCAAACGAGCAGATGTATCACCTGATGGTAAGCGATTACCGCCACCCACTGCCACCCGCAACACCAGAGGCGCTACAAGTGCGTTGCCGGCCTTTGGGGGATGGGGACGGGAAAGGGGGAGGGGTCGAGGGTAAAGACCTCTGGTATACTCACTCACTCAGTGAAACACAGCGCAGCACAAGCGCTATTTCACACTGGTTTTCTGTGAGGCCATGTCGAGCCAACCCATTCATTCCGAAGCGTGGATCTCCCACCGTAACATTTTACAGTTTATTACAATTTAATAATTCAATCCTCATAGTGTAAATAAGCAAGCCAGATTACGTTGCTTATGTCTCTAAGATTTGATCATAGAATGGATTCACAGATTGGAACACAAGTTTCCACTCTCTGCAGTTTCACCAATGTAGTTTTGGCCCCGTTAATCAACCAAGACTTTCAATATCACGTACTCCAACTCCTTTGTCATGTTCGTCTTCTTTGAATAAATGTACCTTCTTTTTGGTGATACCTAAAAATCATTACATTCTTAAGAAACCTGATGAAACCCTATACGATCCTGGGAACACAGCACATAGACAGTGACGATTAAGTTATATCATTGTAAGTATTACTTCCTATCCAGAAAATCGTGGGCATAAAACGTTTCTTGCAAGTTGGCATCGTCATGCCTTTCTCACAAGTAACGATACATTACAAGCTGTCAAAAGTTCGACACATACCTAACTTGAAGAATAACAAACGTACAAACTTCGCAGAAGGTACGCACAGAATGATAGATATTCAAATGAATGTGCTGTCCTAAGTAAATTCATAAATCACAAAAACCGACAGCTACTGTCAAAATATTCTACCAAGAAAGTAAATAAACTCAACAAAATAAGTTCCTTCTGTCTCTTGAAAGGCATTGTGGGTGAAAAATAGTCTCATTGGGGACTAAAAAAGACAGTATCTGCCTCAGGGTCAGCAGTATAACAGCTTATTGTGGAGCCCAGTCATTATCTCTGTTATATGCTTAATTAAGGCCCACCCAAACCGGCGCCCACAAAAGGTTTTTCTTAATTTTTTTCAGTCGAGTTTCGCAATTTTGTTACTATTATTATTTTGTTACTCACTTAGCAGAAGGCTTTCAACGGGAAAATTAAAGTGTTGCTAATGTTGTGTTTTCTCTTTATTTCTTTGAATTAATAATCAATAAAATATAAAAGTTTGTTTTTTGTATTTAAATTAGTTTTGAAATTGAACTGATTTAATACAAATTGTAGGAATTCGATTTTAGGATTCCGTACCTCTAAGGGAAACAACGGAACCCTTATAGGATCCCTTTGGTTTATGTATGTCTATCTGCCAAGGGGTATCAAGGTGAAATACATACCTAATATTCATCATAATTCTAAAGTCCATCAAAACTGTGCAAAAATCTAACTTCTAACTCAATACAATCAAAACATATAGCCGTTTACGCCGCAAATTCTTGACATAAAGGAATCAAAACTTACAGGGTACTCCCCGTGAACTTAGAGTCTTGAAATTTGGTACGAAGAAACGTCTTGTAGCACGGATAAAGATGGCGAAAAGCATGCATTTTTAGTTGCTTTATTTAATATACCTACAGGTTTGTACGGAACCCTCGGTGCACGAGTATGATTCGCAGTTGGCCGGTTTTTTCGCTATCATTTAAACAAAAACAATTAATCACTTTGAATACTGCTCTTTCAGTTTATGTATCGTTCTATACACGAATGGCCTGAGTAATTAGAACCGTCGATAGTTTTTGCAATCAATTGTGACCCTTTGTGTAATTGTCTGAATAAAACTGCGCCTTTCTTTTCACTTTATATTTTCCCTGACTTTACCCAATTACGATTTTAAAATGTAAAATGAAGAACATATTGTTTCTTTTTGTGTCATTTTAAACTCTGTGTAAGAAAATACATCATTATCAGCCTATCGCAATCCACTGTTAAGCAATGGCCTCTATATTTTTCTCCAATGGATCGAACCAAGTGACGTACAATTAAAATATTACAGTACAATATCTATAAGTCTACGTCCAAGAGAGAATACAATGTACTTGTATTCTCTCTTGGATCAAGTAATTATAACAATTTTGATGTTTTATCTTTGCCCTTTTAAATGAGAAGTATATAAAGTTATTTAAATAAGAGAACCATGTTTTGATGAAATAGGGGACTCAATAGGAATCAACGCCCTCATAGTACTTTTCCAGGNTGCATGAAGTTTTAAATAAATAAATAAATAAACATTTATTTTAAGTAAGATTACCGAATTACATGAATTACATGCTTCCTAATCCTGGAGGTGGATTTAAAAGGCTACAATGCATTCTGTAAATCTTAGGTTGCATCTTTCCCCGAGAGTTGTGGCTCGGTCTGTCTTCTCGTTAACCCTCTTACAGCATTAAAAACAGACTACAGATACCTCACTGTAATAATCTATTTTTAAAAGTTAAATAAACTGCATAGTTATTAAAAAGAGTAAATAAACATGCACCAGAAGCAACAATTATTTCTGCAACACAAATACAGGGAACTCAGGAGCGATTGCGTCAGCCTAGACAAATGAGCTTCATTATCTGCAGCGAACCAACAAACAGACCAATAACTGATAGTTCACCATTTACAATGTTTATTTATTGTAATAATATTTTAACACAGACAAATATTATTGTTACCTGGTTTGTTTCAAACTTGCTCTAAGAAAAGATTTCTTATACTTTATTTAAATAACATTAAGACACATCGGCGTGGGAGAGCTACGCTTCGGCATGAATGGGCCAGCTCGACCGCCTCACAAAAAACCGGTGTGAATCGAAAGCGAGTATACCGGAGACCCATAACCCAATCCCTCCCCCCTTCCTTGCTTTTTTTTGTTTTGTTTCATTTATACCGTTTACATTTTTACTTTTCTGCTGTTTTTTCACATTTGAAATCTATTTGCAAATGCCTGTTAATACCTGCGTAGTTATTAATTTTAGGATCTAGAAAGTATGTTTTGATGCTGTAGGTATTCCTAAAAATATAAAATAAAGACAAGGAAATAAAATGAAAAATCGTTTATGTTATTATTAAGTTTTTATATTATTTTTAGCTTTTTGCACTCTCCTGCTCTTAAACTTCAACTGTGCCAAATTTCAAACATTTTCGTTCGCATCATTTAAATAAAAAAACGTAAAAATTTTTGCTTAATTAATGTGCTAATAATCAAGTAAAATTATTTAAAAAACCAAAAATTATTTTAAAAAAATTTAGTTATTTTTAAATAAAGCATACAAGTTACGTATATTCGTAATCACCGTTAAAATTACTTTGTATTGATACCACACTCAATGTATTATGAAAATATATTTAATATAACTAACTTTAAGCAAAATAACCTATTTTCGCAGTCGGGTAATAAAACTTTAGTATCTCCTTGAAAGCTTTTCCATATTGGAGAGCTTAGTTAGGCAAGATATACCTGCAAAATTTACTAATATTATCAGAAATAAATATACAACAGATCGAGGAAGGAGTTAGACAGGGAGACCCAATGTCCCCAGAGTTGTTGTTTTCAGCAGTTTTAGATAACGTTTTTGCAGCTTCGACTGAGAACGTCTAGGTCTAACATGGACGGAAGAAAACTAAAGCACTTAAGATTTACAGACGATCTGGTTGTACCAGGAGTAAAACCAAAGGCACTCGAGAAGACGATCCGAGCTTTAAATCTCAGCATTTAACTCTATAGTGACACTAATGACCAACTCAGAACCCATTGAAATTAAAGGACAACAAATAGAATATGTGGATGAATATTGTTACTTGGGCCAGATCATCTCTCCTAAAGACCAAATAACCGTGGAAATAAATAAGAGGAAAAGTGTGGAATGTGGGTGGAAAAGATACTAGTCTCTCAATGAAATTGTAAAATCCAAACACTACTATGGCAACGAAGAGAAAGGTATTCAATGCTAGTATTCTTCCATGCATCACCTACTGCTGCAAAACATGTTCCCTTACAAAATACCATAAAGACAAACTAGCAAAGTGCTAGAAAGTTATTGAGCAGGGCTTTACAATAACAAGAAGACAACATGAAATTAGCAATGTGCAATTAAGAGCAAAAACCAAATAAACGGATATCCAGGAAAAATAGACCTACAAAAATGGAAATGGACCGGCCACATGCTGAGATCTACACAAGAAAAGTGGAACCAACATACAACGAATTACTATCCAAGAGCTGGCAAGGAAGTCGAGGGCGACAACAAATGCGCTCGGAGGATGCGCGAAAATTCACTGCGGGACCCAAATGGAGGAGAGTTGCTCAAGATAGGAAGCAATGGAAATTACTGAAGAAGTCCTGTCAAAAGGCACACTGAGTTGAGAGACATCCTATAACCAAACTAATCAAGCAATAAAGTCATAAAGAATAATCTCAGTTTAACGGGCTAAATAAATAAAGAAATCTATATAAAACACGTAGGTGTTTTCACCGTTCCACAAGGGATGTCCAATAACTCCTCATTCCTCAGGTGCAATTTGTTTACTCAATACTCTTGTAATAATTAAGTTTCGTTGTAAGCTCATACGTGTGCACAAGATGAATTGTGCCGCCGTAACCTGACACCGTAATGGCTGCAGAAGAGCTCTGAGGAGTGCACGGAGGGTTGAGGGCGCTTTGTTCTACCTTACTAGACATATGAATGGCTTTAATGCATACTCATATATTACAGTAATTACATTCTACACAATAAAGTCGGTTAAAATTAGAAATAACTTCCTTGGCAGTCGCGCTAATAATATTCAAAGAAACTTTTGAAATGAAATCTTCTTTTAGATGTTCATCTTTCATTGGTGGCGTCACAGACATGCTGATTGATAATATTATTTTGAACATTATGAAATTTCTAATTTTACACATTAATTTTATAAATAACATTCTAAGTTATAAGTTTTCACTTCTATCGGCAGTCCTTATTTATGTCTGCCAATTTTTTTTTCTTCGTGAACAGTCTTTAATAGTCCACTGCTGGACCAGAAAATTGATACCTATTTCGTGAGATAAAGTGCAGTTATCAGTAAAATAAAGTTTGTAAAGTATTTTTGTCGTCAGCAAATAAAAGCAATTGTTTATCAAAAATCACTATATGTAGTAGAACCAGGTAGTTCTACCAGATGTTACAAAACTCTTGTTTTGATGTCTCGCAAATGTCATAGATAATTACACATTAAACAAGTAACAAATTATTTGAAATAGAAAAATCCGACTGCGTTAATTTCTGCCATCTTTATTAAATCAATTGAAGAACTGAAAAGATGGAATGAACTGAAAAGAAAAGCTGTTTTTGTGATGAACCCAGCGACACTCTCACGACTAAGACATCTACTGACACCACTCACATAAAAATACGACAAGCCGTTTAGGCTACATACATGTATATCAACATCCATACACACGAAAAACATGAAACTCCTTCTTTCGCAGTCGGATAATAATGCAAGCAATGATAAATTTTCGACGGTCGAAAGTCTTGTTAGATTAGTGTCAGTAAAAAACATCTAAAATCTTCACTCATCCCTTTGCCATTTTTTTCTGTTAAAATGAAATTAAAATTAAGAAACGGCAAAAGAAAATTATATTTTGTAAACACGTTGCACGTTAATTTCCTGGTATACCTAATTACACATGAGCTTATTTGCGCCTCGCGTACTTCGCCTCGCATCGCCTGCCTTGCCGGCGAGGTGTGAAGCGAGACGACAAAAAACCGCTTTACCAGGTTTTCAAGACTTAAACTTTAAAGTGAACGATGTATGCTCAGAGCCGGAGCTGGAGGGGTGTTTTTATTAATAATAATTAGTAAATCATAATTTTGGTGTGTGACGGTACAGTTACGAATTAAGCTTTTTGGTTAAATGATTAACTCATCAACATCAAAAAAAAATCTTATAGTGCTTTAGACTTAGACAGATTTTAGTTATGTATATGAAAATCTAACTCTGTTATGTTATTTAATTTAAAAAAGGTAGTAAGTTATTTTAATGTCTTCCTTCTCTTGTTTCTTTTTACTTTTTTACGAAACAAAAAATATCAGTCAAAAATCGCACTGACTTATTCTGAAATCAATTATTCAGGGATAAATATCACAAAGTATACAATTTATTTTACTTTTCACTCTATACTGCAGGTACATTTAAAAGCAGACTTTTTGTTTGTATTTTTGTATTTTGCTATGTTTGTATACAGCTACAGCTCGAGTACTGACACAAGTTATTAATGACAATATCTTTAAAGTTATTATCGTTTAAACTTACTCGTGGCTCGAGTGAAGTACGGCGAGACGAAACCAGCGCGAGGTGTCAGCTCATGACAGGGTTGCGTATCAAAGCGACGCCGGATTGCAATTAAGGATCTCACAACGACATTAATTAAAGGCTTCTTGCGGCACTCCGCGACTCGCCCGCCGACCCAAACTAGCCTTTAGGGAAAAAAAGAGTTTTAATTAAGAAATTTGTTGGTACGTTGTGTTACGAACGTTTGATGGAGGCTAAGTTTGTGTTAACCTTTGTAAACGTTAGTTTAACGAGTGTTGGGAAGCTCGCTTTACGGCTTTAGTACTACCAATAGTTATTTTAGAGGCATTTGGAGAGACTATTTATTTTGCAAAGGACAGTTTGTCGAAAAGTTAGTTTTAATAAGATGGTTTCGTGCGTAAGTTTAAAATAATTAATTAATCACATATTTTCATATTTTACCTCTTCGTGAATATCTTATGTACTGGTTTTTATTAAAATTTTGTGTTATTTTGTAAACATGTGTATTGCGCTTAAGACATTAGAGTGTGCTTTTTAAATTCAAAATAAGTTTGTGAGGTCGTCTTGAACTCAAAACATCTCTGGCTATAAGAGAACGGAAAAATCACTTGCTACTGTAATCATTGCTTTTGAGAACTAACTATAAACTTAGTATTTAATTGAACGTTTCAAAATTAGTTTCTTGTTTAATACATTTTTTGCCTTTAATTTTCAACCAAGTGTTCTAATTTTTTGTTCCGAAATTCAGAAATTGAGGGATGTTTAAGCTGAGTGAATAAAGAAACATTATAAAATTTCCAAAAAAGTAAGACTTAAAATTAAAAAACTTTCATTTGATATCTAAAAGCATAAGATTTGACAAGTCAAATTTCAGATATTTTTTGCCTGTATGATATGTTTCATTCGATAGTAAGCGATTACTACCACCCATGGACACCCGCAACACCAGATGCGTCACAAGTACGTTGGCGGTCTTTCAAGGAGGAGTACGCTCTTTTCTTGAATTTTCTTTTTTTTATAGTTGTGATTACTTATCTAAACTTACTTTTAAGAACTATTGTATATACTATTGTATATATATACAACATATTAGTTGTGACACAGCTTGGAGCTATCCTAAAATAATATTTCGAACCAACCATCTTCTCATCTTTCATCGTCAACGTCATATTTTGTGATAACAAAAATTAAATGCACCATGTCAAAATTAATACACTGATTATGGAACTATGAATAAACTTAATATTTACATGCTCTTTGTTATCAAAATTTTAAATAATAAAGAAAACTATATGTCAGTTTTGCTATCAAAACCACTGAAATGTGGTAATTTAATGATCATTTAAATAGCAAAATACAACCTCAAACCGCAAAACCAACAAAATCGAGCAACTAATCGATGCGATAACGAATATCATTCGATTTCAATTGAGTTATGCCGATGATAGGCGCGCAGACGAGTCATCCGTGTAACGTGGTTATACTGTCAATAATTTACAAAGAGAATATTGACAGCTAATGCTAACATCGTATATGTGCGCCCCGGCTGGTTTATTACGCCAAATAATCTACCGTTTAACAATTAATTTACAGAAGTTGATGCCAAATTTAATTAAAATCCACAAACCGTGAAAGCATAACAAACATACAGAGTTACTTTTAATATTCTGTGTATAGTTACACATATTAGTATGTGTAACTATACACAGGCTGCATTGATATTGATTTTCACTGCATAACTCTACAATTATAGTTATTTGTTATACAAGAGTGCAAAGTTGTTGAATCCTGAGCGTTAGAGAGGGAATCAAAAGAGCACGAGGTGAAAAATCTTTGCACTCGAGTGCAACACGTAACTTTTCGTCCCCCCTCAACGAGGAAGTGGCTAAATGCAAAAAAAGTATTTACAATCACAGGAATAATCCTTAAATTATTTCAAATAATTCTTAGGTATGATTAAGAAAAAATTAAAGAAACGTTGCTACAGTCACTAAGTTGGGTGTAATATTTTTGTCAGGTACTGTGTTGTTGTAGGTGTTAGTGACTTGCGTACTGTTTTTTGGTAAACTATGTGTTATATTTAATAGTTGTACCCTTTGTACCAATTCATCGGATTCCCAATTTCAGTCAGTCATTTTGGCGTTAAATAAACTTCCTAGTCGCTAGAATTACTCTTTTTAGGTTTTCACTTGTTTTGAAGTTTCTTGTTTTTGACCTGAGGTTTTAACAACATGACGTGAAAAGAAAATGGCGAGGTCGAAGCAAATTAAAAAAGTACATCAAGGAGGTTTCGAGTCTAAGTCTTTAACAAATTAAAAAGGTTGTATGATAAATTCCGCACCATGGAGGTAGAAGTGGATAGGTTTAATTATGTTTTGAATTCACAAACATGATATTCTATATTCAATTGACTTTATTCTTTAGCGGATAAAAACGGCTTTTGCACTCAGGTATCGAAGGTCAAAAATACTCATGCCGAGATGGGGTATGAAGAATATATTTATTTGTTTTTTTAATTCGTTAACGACATTCTCATAACTTTTGGCAGGACATAATTTCTTGAGGATGCTATTAGAAGGTTATAAAAAAGAGAGGTTTCCACAATCAACTATCAGAAAAATCTATTAGCCAAAACTCGTAGAGAAATCGAACCTATTTAACCAATAAGTAATTAAGTACAACGACATCACTGCTTAATTTGTTCAGTGCATTAAAGAACGAAGCTAGATTAAGTTTTTTTGTCAGTCAGTTAAGATTTACGAAACTCTTTTTTTGTCTCATAAGCCAAGTCTTAATTTAAAATTTATACTCTTTTACACCTTATTAGAATTATCAAATATAGTCTAGTATTTCTAGTGCAATATGTATTCTTCTATAAGTAACCGATAAATTATTGTGTCTGAAAGGGCTGTGCTTTAATAAGTATTATTGCCGTCGTTAATAAAGCCTTTGAACGGTTATGAGATATTGCTGTAAGAAAGTTTAGGGTTCTAATCCACTGCAGTGGCTTAGATTAATTAGATTTGCGACGAAATACCACTACTCTTATATTATTACACGGACACACTGAGCTATGGAGAAACTACAAATCCTACAAAATGTCGATTAGCATATGTATGTACAGATATTGTAACATCAACGTTTGCGCTGATGAATCTGATGACAGATCTCAGGTCCTCTCGCCGTGTAGAAAGATCCTTCCGTGCATATAGAGGCATGTTATTTACCTGTAATACAAAGCGCGTTTTTTCCACATACTTGCTTCTCCACAGTTTAATTCCACGTTTGTTTTAATCAAGTATTGAAACCAAATATAATATATCCAGTCAATTGTATGCGGACCCTTAGGACCTTAAAGAGCTTCAAGTCTTTGTAATAAAGTTTAAGCAGAGGTTTGTTTACGATGCAATTTCTGTGTTTATTTACGAGCGGTTCGCGTGTTCACCGTGTAGTGGAGGCTTTGCTCCGCAGCATGACTAACACGTATATAGTGAATGGACAACTCAATACTTGATGTCCGAAAATAGAACTTGGTGTAAAAATAGTGTACTGTTATCAGTATATGGTATACCATTCACTAATCTGCTTGCGCGAACAATTGATGAGTTTTGTTGATAGTTAGTGTTGACTTTAGGTAATGTTATAGGTTGATAATGTCGAACTGGTATTCTTCGTGGTACCGATATTTTGATTTTACCAAGAAGGACTGAACTATCCACATTACCATTAACAATTTGCAGCAGTGTAGAAAATGGAACCTCCTACATCTGGCTTCATAACTGTGGTCATTGCAATTGGTCTTGTTTTGTAAATACCTTAAAACCTATATTATACTAATCTCTATATAATATATAATCTCTATATTATACACAGTATAAAAGATATGAATTGGTAGTTAGTTGAATGCACAAAAGTTTAAGCAGTCACCTGGCTGCTTTCTACGATGCCGAGGTTTGTGGGTTCGATTCCCACGTGGGACATCATTTTGTTCTGACAGATTATTGTTCTGAATTTGGATGTTATGTATCAATATCGTTAAATTACTTATTCTTAAATAATAGCTCATAAGATTACTGCAAAATTTTTAATCTATAATTACAGCTTAATTAAACCCCTAATTCGGCATTTTGATGTTTAATCTTTAAGGCAATGGGCAAAAACAAAAATTATAAATGCCTGCATAATTTAGTACGAGTGGAAAATAAGGCTGGCATCTGTGTGACGGGTACGACACCGGACACCGACACCGAGGTGTGAAGACAAGAACCTGACACTTAACCCTTCACTCCCCCACGCACCGTATTGAATATCATTGTAATGTCACTTATAGTTAGGGTTGTCACAATTCTTACACATTTTTTTTAAATTTTAAATGAGACTAATAACGTTTTATTGACCCAAGTTTGTGTTTTAAAATTGTAACTTAATTTCATTTTGATCATCCGTTTAAGAACCGTTTGTGGTTTCGATCTAATCAATATAGTTCAAGCTCTGCTTAACTTGTGATTAAAGAGGAATATGTAAGGTGTCTCCAGTTATTATTAATAATGTTAAAAACTGTACAGTATGATCATCATAATCGAAGACATAAAATTCACATCCCTATAGACCTTTTACATTACGTCACTCTCTCAGCGGAACTTAATACCTTTTATTTTAACTTAATTCTTTAACATCAAAAAGGCAAGATGTAAAAAAATACTATGCGGTATTTGCTTGTCTATTTCGTTATAATTAATTTCGTAAGTATGGAATCACTTACGTTGAACTTTTCTTTTCTGTTATTTCCTTCGCCTTGGCAGCCCTACGTGTACACAACACCGTTTAATGTATGTTTCGTATTGAGTGTTCATGTGCCGTATACTGTATTATAAAGTAATGGGTAATACAGCAGCTGATGGAGTGTTTCGTTCAGATCACTTACATTTCATTTAATAAACGAACATGACGGGAGAAAATTGGTATTTTAAGGTTCACTCTTTTTAAACAAACCAGGATTTTAGAATATTATAAACTTGCGCAGAACCTAGACATATAGAGCAAAGAGAACCACAGATTCTATGAGAAATTAGTGAAGAGAAAATCAAGATATTTTGTAAATTGAGGTCGTCACCATCGTTGGAGTAGGACCTGAAAGTTGCAGCAGTTTCTGAATACCTCCTATCTAGTCTAGTAATTCACCGGGTGGTTTTAGCTGTTCCGATTTCGACACACCACCCAGCTGCTGACCCCGGTAGGATGAGGGCGCGTGGAGGTTCCACACATAAAAAAGGGGTTGAGCTTCCTCCAAAGTAACAATTACTTGTACAGACGTTCGCTTTTATAAATTACAGAAAGACCGAATGGATGTAACACTTTAGCATATACACAGTACCCACACACAAACAGAAATTAAGTTTTTATGTGTTCACCACTGATGATAACCATTAGTCACTGTTCTGTATACGTATATGCGAGATTACCACTGCAGCAAAGAACCACCACATATTTAGATAAAGACTTAGGACTGTCCCTGTCAAGAAAAATTTACACAAAAAAACACAAAAGGATTTTAGTTAAAAAGGCATCCCCAAGGCGTGGGCGCTCGCCTTTAATATAAAATTATAATAAGTAAAAGGGTGAGCGCGGCATTAGCGAGGGCGCGTAGTGATGTCACCCACTGAACGTATTTCACGGGAATATTGTTTTATGGTTTAATTAATTTACTATAAGTTATAAGAGATATATATTTTCTGTTATATCATTAAGGTGTATTCAATCAGGCCGGCTGTTTGTAAATTTGCGGTTGGACCTTGTATGGGATACAAAATAGCTGATTATATAATATGTCTATATGTCATTACATTTTTCAATTGGTATTACGACCCAAACTATTTGGTAGCGCAGCGGTAGCGTATGCGACTGCTGTTCTTGAGGTCTCGAGTTCGATTCCCGGGTCGGATCAAATGTTTGTATGATCTGCAAATGTTTGTTTCGGAGTTTGGGTGTTTTCTATATATGAATGAATGTGTTTACAAAAAAAAGTATATATGTATTTGTATCAGTTGTTTAGTACCCATAATACAAGCTCTGCTTGGTTTGGGACTAGATGGCGTTGTGTGTTGGATGTCCGAAATATTTTTTTTTATATTTAAAAAATATTAAATATTTATTAAGATCCCGGGTACTTTGACGGGGCGCAAAAAGCAACGCCCTAGGCCACCACAGAGTGTAGGTCGCTATCACCATATTGACCGTAACTGACACCCATTAGATTTAAAGAAAACAACAACCCATAATGTCCCACTGCTGGGCTCGGGTCTCCTCTTAGGAGAGGGTTAAGGCCATTCGTCCCCACGCTGGCCAAGTGCGGGTTGGGGACTGGCAAGAATACGTTGTGGCTACGTAAATCTTGCCGTTGGATGTTTTTTTTTTTTTTTAAGCCGCCCGATGGCCGCCAACTAAGCTTCACTACTGTTATCGTATGATAACAACCGGGACCGACTGCTTAACGTGACCTCCGAATCACGGAGACGCTCATGGTAACATGCCACCAGCGGTCACCCATCCAGGTACTGACCGCGCCATCGTTGCTTACCCTCGATGATTGTTTCTAATCACCGAGTGCAACTGGGCTATGAGCGTCCCGTTTTCCCCCATTAGATTTATTTTTAGAGATTACACATGATATAACAAATTTTTAACAAAAAGAAACCGACCTCAATAACTGGAGCAAATTGAAATGAGAGCACACGGGAAGCACCAGCTAGCAAACAAGAAAAGAATAATCAGAATCGGTTCACCCAGTGCAAAGTTTTGAGGTATCAAACCTGAAAAAAATAGCCGAATTGAGAAATTGTTCCTTTTTTGAAGTCGATTAAAAAATAGAAATTCAGAAGTAAATTGAAAGGAAAATAAGAAGATAGAAGAGAAGTTACAATGATATGAAAGCAATATTGCTAATACGGACAGATTAAGCAATGTCAGAAATAATTCAAGACGGTCAGGTTTGTATACCTGTAACTCAAATATGCCAAGTCAAGAGTACTCCAATCTATTTTTAACCCCACTGGAAATAAAAAGTTTCATTTTTAATCTAGGTTTGTTATCAATGACAGAATAAGAACCCTCGATTACAACACTAGCGCTCGGCCGGCGGCGCGGTGGCGGATCGATCCCCGCGGGAATCCCTATACAGGTGCTGCGCTGAGGCGTCTGACTGTTCAGTTCACACCTACCAGCCCCTCGACTATAGGGATGGTTGTACGTCTGCTCACTGAAGTGGAACTAAAATAAAGCTGTTGTTCGTCCTCTGGTACAAGTATGTTTTAAAATTTTAAAGAATCTAGAGATTTAAACACTAGGAAACTCGTTTTAAACAACTAATATCAATGAAAAATATCACATGAATCCTCAAGAAGTCGTCATTTGATTTGTTTGGGAAAGAAGTTCTTTGAAAGTTATATAATTGTTTGTGTAATTTAAAAAAGTCGAAAAACTGATCTGTTTCATCGATACTTACTTATTCACACTGGTAAACCATCCCCATTACATATTCTATATAGCTTTGACTAGTTAGACCCTGAACTATGGTGACCAGACTGCTGATGAAAATTCAAATATATTTCTAAATACATACATATAGATATATTACATAAGTACGCACAAAACAAATGTTGATTTTAATCATACAATTGTTATCCCCGAGTAAAAAACAAAACCCACGATCTTTGCCGTAATAAGCAGGATAATCGTGGGAGAACGGAGTGATACTAAGCCCCACAGAAAACTGGTGTGTAAAAATGCTTGCGCTTTGTTTAACCAAGTGATTGAGGAAACTAGAGGCCCGTACCCGAACTTCTCTTCGATCCTTCTCCCCATCCGGCAAAGCGCTTGTGGCACATCTGGTGTTGCGGGTGTCCATGGGCGGCGGTAATAACAAACCATCAGGGGATACGTCTGCTCTTTTGCCCGTTATTCCATAAAAATAATAATAACTAGCCACTTGATCAACAGTCCGCATATATCTGACTGTGAATAAATGCGGACTGCCCAAGAGCAGGATAGTTGGTGCTCTTTGAGGGAGGCCCTTGTTCAACAGTGGACGTTAGAAAGCCGAAGTATCTATGATCAAAAGGCCATGCCCTTCATTCGAGACGTATTTGTATTAAACTAGGATAGCACTACTTATTATTTGTATGTCTTTTGATCTCTATCATCTCTATCATAGCTAAACATCGTTACGACTGTTGCTGTTATATATCTCAGTATCTGCGTGAAATAGTTTCGAGTTATAGATTTCAGATACACCAGCCTAATGAGAATAGTTCTTAGTGTTAGGAGGAGTCAAAGAGTACAACTTGAACTGTTGTAATAAAAGATCATCTTTTGAAATACAGTTCTATTCATACTGTCTTTACGTTATAAATTCGAAACTAACTCTGTCTGTCTATCTATTACGCTCTCACAGCTAAGCCACTAGACCGATTTGTATGAAATTTACAATAGAGACCCTGTGAATCTTGAAAAAGGATATAAGCTACTATTTATCGGTATGACGGTACGCGAGCGACATGCAAAAACTAGTTAAATACATATAATATCATAATGCCCCTAGTTCTTTATTATTTAAAGTTTCTATTAAACATTTGAATCTCACTAAAGCGCCACTCGAAATAGTGTCGTTTGATAAAAAAGATGAAATCTTCAATTACGTAAATTAAGAGGACATCTCACCGTATCCTCTAAACTGATTTTTGTGGGTACGATACCACTTGAGACAATAATTTGTGTGTTAACAATAAATTGTTGTTCTGAGTCTAGGCGTTCTTTGCATCCGTTTCATAATTATTTGTAATGACTACCTTTAAAAAAAAACTATAAAATTTATCTGCTATGATCGTTAGTAAATACGTGTATATAACTGTTTACCATGTGCCAAAAAATACCGCCTGATAATCCCTCAATTTAGATCAATCCAAAAATGAAACCCAAACACATTATTTTATTGCTGCGTTTTACAATTCTTATACTTTATACTTAGTATAACCTTCGCCCCTGTCTGGGCCAACACTACAGTAAATCAGAGTTAAACAGTCACCTTCCAAACAATGTAGCGATAAAAGGGTTAGGGCTCGCCGTTCGCCTCTACACCCTCAGTTAGAGCAGGCTCACACTTAAAGATATAAGTACACTTGGCAATTGAATCAATTCGCTAAGTTAATAACAAAAATAGATATACAGAGTTTCTAAACAAATGTCACAATCAAAATCTAAGTTGACGCTAAGTTATTGGGACATATTTTAGTTATTGACATTCACAAATTTTAACAAATTAAAAAAACCGACTTCAAGAACCGTACCAAATTGAATAAGATCACAGAAGAACCAGCTTTCAAATAAAAATTACCATCAAAATCGGTTCACTGAGTCAAAAGTGATGAGGTAACAAGCATAAAAAATACAGTCAAATTTATAACATCTTTCCTTTTTGAAGTCGGTTAAAACTTAACTTTCATCCGTAACTTCGCCCGCATGTATGTTTGTTAATTACCACGATGAAGAGTTCCCTGCGTGTGTGCTTATTCACGATTAAGAATTTAGGTTCAATTACCTAGCTGTGAACGCGTAATCGACAGACGGATTTATTTTTGCATTTCTTATATTAGTAGAGATTTTTATTAAAATTGGTATAAAAATGGATTGGTAAACCTAAGTAATCACTAACCATAAGTCGACATACACCCGTATACCTTTCAAAACATAAGAAAAAGTTTACTCAAAAGCTATAAAGTGTAGAACGACTGACGACGACGACGAGCGACACGCACTTGAAAAGACATTAATATTCATACATCACTCGCACTCACAGGTTCATATTGTTCTCTACATACATGTAAATGTGCATTAAAAGCCAATTACTGGCATATATAGACATATATTTTAAAGCGCATAATACTGCTTATCAAGGTCATATTCCTTGAGAGCGTATTTTGTAGCTAAATCTCGTCCAGCGGATACACTTGTGGTAGCTCGTAAATCACATCAAAGGTTTATTCTCTTCCTCTCACTAAATTTGATACTCAGATTATATACAAAATTATATTTATTTATTTATTTANTCCTCATTATATTCGTTAAGGAAAAAAAATTGTTACTTTGACTTAGCGAATATTAATAAAAACACTACGGATGTGTACTTAACTCAGCTTTTTCAAATAAATAAAAAGCTGCATATATAAATAGGTGTCGTCTCATTATGTTAATAATTGATTACATTATAACATTAAATAATCTCGAGAATTTCGTAATACATATGATAAGTAAAAGTAATGGTATTTTCATGAGGAATGGGGTAGGAAGTTTAAAATTATTAAAAATATTTTTACTATATGATGTTACCAAAAAATTTATGATTTTCGCAGTTTACGTTTCTCTATGCTTTGCGAAAGACGTTGCTTCATACCAAATTTGAAGATTCTTAGTTCATGGGAAGTACCCTCTAGATTTTGATTCCCTTGCGTGTGTGGAAAATTTGTAACATAAACGGCTGTATGTATCTTTTGGTTGCGTTGGCTTAGAAGTTTGATTTTCAGCTTCAAGGTACATTAGATTTGATCTGAATTACAGCTTGCTAGGTCATGGTGTTCCAGAGAAAAGGGGTCTTGATGGACAGACAGATGGACACCAAAGTGATCCTATAAGAGTTCCATATTTTACTTTTGAGGTACTGAACCCGAAAAACTAAATGACTATTACCTAAGTTTTTACACTATTGTTACTTTTAGCTCATTTATAAAATTATAGTTAATGTCTACAAACATGGAATCAAAATTCAAAATTTAACATAATATTTATAATATAAGCATTTAGTTTCAAACGGGTTACATTCCGTAATATTTTGATTAAAATTTAGTAACAGTAGTTGTCAAAAATCGGTCCCTGTTATCAATACATAATATATATTACCGCACATCGCTTCTAAGTGGACAACTAGCGTGTTGAAGTTATCAACTATCGCATTATATACGGATTATTGTTTTACTGCTTCCAAAACGTTTTGCCGCCATAAATCTAAGTGCTTGTGAGTTTATGGCTCTGAGGTGTAGCACACACGCGCGTTAGAGCATAAAGATCAACGTTTTTGTGATAGTAGTATCATCCGCGAATTGATATATCGAGCCTGAGAGCCCAATGATGTTCACATCGTTCACATATGGTAAATATTCTGTAGGTTCAATTATAGACCCCTGGGCCGTCCCTTTGGTGGTTGATATTTTTGTACTAAAAATGGTTTTGGATTTTCACGGTTATATATGTGTGTTAAGAAGTTCTTTTATGGGTCCCCGTACACCGTTCCTCGACAACATATCAAAAAGTATATTATAATTGAGCATATAAGTATAAGTTAAGTATATTAATTTTTTATGTATAGTATGTATGTGTTTACAAAAAAAACGTATATGAGTATTAATATCAGTTTTTTATTACCCATAGTACAAGCTCTGCTTAATTTGGGACTAGATGGCGTTGTGTGTTAAAATGTCCGAAAATATTTATTTATTTATTTTATTTTATATTAAATGCTTTGCTAAAATCTATAAATAGGTTCTCTGACATTTAAACGCCTATTAATTTCATTTGTGACGTTACATAGAAGTTGAGTCGTACTTTTATTTTTTTGAAAGCCGAACTAGCTTTTACAATATTGTTTCCCTACAGAAACGCATTTATTTGATTACTTATGTATCTTTCAATAATTTCATCAACACATGACATAATAGTTATAGGACGGTAGTTGTTAAAATCGTCATGTTTACCTTTCTTATGAATAGGTCTTATCACTCCTTTTTTTAACAGGTCGGGGTAAATAGCAGCTTACAAACAATCTACCTTCTATACCTACGTGCCATTATGGGTAACTACGGAACTCTATTCTATACATGCCCTAAGACGGACTTAGTCGATTTTTTTTTTAATTGAAGATGTGAATGCGTGTAACCACTACCATTGACTGTTGGTTTAGCTACGTATTGTATTTAATATACCATCACTAATCTGTCCTCAACATGGTAAGAAATCTATAAAATATAGTAATAAATAAGCAAAATACGGCTTAACAAAGTCGTAGGCAATCGTAGCAATCAACCGTAGCAGCGTAGTCGTAGTCGTAGTCTCTGCGCACATGGTGGCCACCGTCGCCATGGCAACCTAGGTCAATGACCCACGCAAACGCTGCACAACTTGCACACTTTTTACAAAACAACAACTTACTTCACTCCCCGTAAGCTTTTCAGAATAATTAGATCTAGAGTCAAATAGCTTACCTTACTAAGTCGAAAGATATATGAAAACAGGAAGCACAAAGTTACAGATTTACTTAAACTATAGATTATGAAAACACTTTACTAATATTTACGTTTACTCAACTATATTAACTCGTATACAAACAGAGGCCACCGACTTCTCACAACCGATAGTTTACCTACGCTACCTCTACCTCCACATCACAACTATGACTGCGACACTATCGATATGTCACTATTCAACGTCACATTTCAAACTAAATTCAAATTTAAAACACTGAAAATGGAACAAAAACGTTCGCGTGCCGGTACATGTCAGCGAATGCGGCCGGCCGGCCTGTTTCCAACGCACAAAGCGACCAAATTATTTTGCACTTGTCAAATTCAAAAAGGGAGTGGCATGTGAACAAAAACAACGCAACCACCGGTAAATCTAACTTGGTCGGAGTACACATTCGAATTCCATTTTCGAAATTTGCCGCGGAAAACGGGCTTTTCCACTGTCGATGTAAATGCCAATTTTCTTTTTTGCACTTCAAACTCGATCTAAATTGAACCTTATCAGTATTGTGTTTAAGTTACAATTGAATTTACAATTTATTTGCAGACAATGCGCCACGCAATGACGTTTGCACCGACTGAGAAGAAGATAGATACGTGTGTATGAGAGTGAGAGAGAAGTTGAATCTCGAGGGAAGATAATGTTGGGGTGCATGTGAGGCCAAAAGGAACGTCAGATTCACTATAAAAAATCGATCTTGAAGCTTCTATGCTAGTACTGATAGGTGAGTTCTTCAAGTAAAATAGACAAAGGTTTCTTCTTTTTTGCCGTAGCTAATACCAATTGATAAGATTGAGAAAAACTACATTCATTACTTTCTCCTGGTTTCATACATTATCAACAATCTTACCGGTAAATAAAATGTCAGTTGTCAATTTCAAGACGTAAGAAAGGAATGAAGTCATAGCTCATAATTACATCCAATTTCCTATAAAAGTTGCACTACGTACTATTCAATAAAAAACGACTGACGTCACCAATCAGTCAAAACGTTATTTATATTTGCATGAAGTAAATTATCATTTGTTTGCTACTTTTCCACCACTTTTCTTTGTCGCTGTCTTTTTTTATAAAATTTAAAAATTAAAGTTATTAAATATTTCAAGACAATTACTACTTTTACTCAAGCGGAAAAAGATTAGTTACATGTTTTTGAGGCACAGAGCATAGATTCAACATTTAATTAGGAATTAGACGAAGTAATTGAAACTTCCCATTCGAACCGCAAAGTACGTACAAGTAAGTACTTTTTAGTTGGGAATCGGAAAAGATTTCTTTTGAGTGGGTAACGAGGGGGAGCGGGGTGCGGGACGTTCAGGGAGCTTCGGTAAAGGGAATCCGTGATGAGCCCGCGTTATATCGGGACCCTCACTAGTGCAGTGTGCTACACTGCTACTATATACGTTTCATGTTATCCTGGTACCTTTGATAGTTCGTATATATGAATAGAAGGTACGACTCAATCCTTTTATGTCAATAGTAATTTTTAGGGGGTTTTGGGTGGTAGGGTCATGGCTTCATTCTCAAGGAGTCGTAGGCATATTTTTTGAAAATGCATTGAAACGTAAAACAAAATTCCAAATTTCTTTTAAAGTCTTTCAGAATATTGTATTTTATATACAAGACATTTCTGAATCTCACTTTCTCTTTTTTACGTAACGCTGTTTTACCCATTTTGAAATTTTATCATTTAAAATTTGAAACTAGAGTGCACAACTTAGTCAGTCTTAGTGAACTTGTATCGTGTCGTGAACATCACATGATTCGTCTCGTCCAAGATCTGGCCAAACTTTACTGTTGTATTTGTCAATATCCCATAACGGTTAGGTCATATTATGACATAAAGGTTACAAAAATACTTTGATTAATTTAACCATTACCGGTCAATAACGAAATTTATAAATTTTCTTTGCAGTAAATACAGCTTCAACTTGAATTATTATTGTATAAGTCAAGAAAATATTGACGTTACGAATGTAAAGAAATGAAGTCATGGTGACTGTACCCGTCACTGTGCACGTTTCCAAACCAATGAATAAGAACATTCGAGATCAGGAGATGAACAAAGACATTCTTGATGTTTAAAACCTTTTTGCTCAAATGTACGGGCATGGAAAAGAAAATATGATTGACATTACATGAATGCTTCACTGTATTTGGAGTACATAACTTGGGCCGGTGTTTTTACCAGTAGCAGGTAAACCAGTCGCCGATGGCAAGTGACAACCACCACGTATTGACACCTGCCACCAAAGTTATTGTAAGCGAATGATTGCGAATTACCTAAGACCAAGATAGACTGCGATAGGCTTAAAATTTTCCATTTCCACATTTGTTATCCACTTGGGGGAGATTATTCAGTATAATTATGGTCTTTAAAATATGTTGCATCTATATTTTTAATATTTAATGTTCAATTTATTTCGTGTGCATAACCAGCACTATTCAAAACAGCTTTATAGGAAAACCTTTTGAGTACATTCTTCATTACACTGCACCTCATGAGTAGGTTCCATGCGAGCTAATTTCCGCAAGCCGATGTAACGCACGTATGGCGTATTACGTGACGTCATATCAAAGCCTAATTATCACCGTACACCACTCAACAACTTGAATATGGAGTACATGGAGAATAGATTCTTTTATCTCTGCCTGTCTATGAGAAGGCATGTGCCTATGAGGGATTTTTTACAGTTATGAGTGGATCGAGTAAAGGGTTGATTCCTTCTTTAACATCGAATTTTAGTTTAATATATTTGAGTAGTTTCCAACGAAAGAAAGCTTAAACGTTTTTGTATCTAATAAAAGTCTTTGTATCCAGTCAAATTAGATCCTGCTGGCAGCAAATAGGGTAACCTTAAATTCTACAAATGAATACATGAAAAATAGATTATAATAAATTTATGACTATAATAACATATGTACACGCATACACAATCACTAAACATGCAAGCAATTCAATTGCTGTAAGTTTTTAAGTTTTAGAATACGCGTTAATATACTCGACTTTATGATTATGGTTCTGATGACTTGTATTAAATTGTAATAAAACATTGACATAATGTTTCAATACAAAATATTTGTGTTCTCACCCACGCTTTGTAGCTTTATCATTAAGCTGGTTATAATAGTCCACTGCTGAATACAAGCCTCTCTTAAGAAAGGAGTTTTCAGCCTACCGTGAAAGGGTCACGCTTTGCTAATTCGGAGTGATACTACGGTCTCACAGAAAACCGGTGGGAAACAGCGCTTGCACTGTGTTTCGCCGAGTGAATGAGGATACTGGAGGAGAAAAAAACTGTACCAATGAGGACAGATGACTTCGTACAGGGTCTTTTTAAAACGCTTTTATTAGGTTCATACGTATGTGTGTTAGTACGTAATGGAAACTTTGACCATGATTTTGACCTCCTTCAAAACGTCGGATGACTCGAAATTTAGCATACTTATCGAGGACAGTGAATAAAAACGACATTAAACCGTTATACCTGTTAATCTGGGTTATAATTACTAGGATAATCGCGATAAGTGATTTTTTGTTTTCTTACGACTAGTAGTGTCTTTGTTTACATTAAAAAAAATCATGTTTTTCTGATATACACTATACTAAATTTATATTTATTAAAAACATTCAAACTATTCGCGTGTTTTTTTATTGTATTTAAACTATTATTATTCAAATTGCCTTGTCTTTGGAGTGCTTATGTGCGTAGTTTGCACCCTTTACTCGACTTTTACACCCATTGTGACGTAATCATCAAAAACGAAAAACCTAATGTAACTAATCTACCGAATACAATCCTCGTATCCGCTAACATTTTTCAGAAAGCGCGGCCTCTCTGTGCAGGCAATAGTTATAAGTGGCTAGTCGAAGCGGCGCAATCAAAGGAGCGCGGCGATCTCAAAGGCGCGGTAATGGCTTTTTAGTGGGGTGAACAGGGGGTCGACTCAAGTAGTTAGGGCGAATCGGCGGACGAGACGCGACAACACTCAGATGTTACCCACTCAACCTATTGTCAATATCACTAGACAACTTTTTTATACGTTTCTGTTCATTCTGATGATTATAAATGTCATTAATAAGTAAAATAATATCATCAACCACAACCCGAAATGTCCTACTGCTGGGCTTGGGTCTCCTCTCAGGAGAGGGTTAAGGCCATACGTGTAAGTACGAATAATACGTATAAAATAATATAATTAATGCAAAAAACAGAAAATTTAAATACGAATACGATTGTTTTAGACGTTTATCATAATTCCTTTTTGAACGTCAATATTTATTTCTGTACAACAGAGGTATCAAAATTAATTTATAAATGTCCTTTGTTAACACGTTATCATCTATTTAGTTATTTTTGGAATAAATAGAAATAAAGCAATCTGGCTTCCACATAGGTATAATTAAACAAAATCGTATTTCAGCGCCATCTAACGAAGACACATCGAACTACATGGTAATCGCTAATGCTGTACGACGACATGAAAGATCTCACGCTGATTAGCATACGTATATACAAGTTCGCCTCGCCTGGTCAGAGAATCCTCTTCTTGTGTTGTAGGGACATGACTTTTGTTCCTTCACATGTTCGGTACGTGACAAATAATAGTATGGTTAGAAAATTTACTGATGCGGTTTGTATATACGATCATCAGCATTAGCCTATCGCAGTCCACAGCTGAACATAAGCCTTTCCACTTATACGCCACTTGGTTCGATCCTCGGCTTCTCGTTTGTATATATAACTGTTATCAAAATACAAACATGATTATCATTTAAAAAGTTCCTCAAAATATTGAACAGCAAATAGTAAATTATTAACAAAATGAATTCAGTATTTTTTTAACTACTTGGGTAGGTATTTTATAAATAAAATTGTCGCCATGCTTTGTTCGATTCAAACTCCTTGGTCACTGAACGTTTAAGTTTCTAGCACCAATCTATATTAAAGTTAATGGGGCTTAAATGTGGTATAGGCGACGAGTGAAAATTTTCTAATTATTTTATAAAATATTGCAAGGACAACTACTATTCTTAAACTATTTTAACAAACATTACTTTCTCCTCTCTTTATTTACTAATCCTAGCAATATTTAAAATAGAAATAACAGAAATAAACGCCCTAATGTCAGAGTATACGCGATGCCATTGTGCAGAACGTATCTTGCACAGCTATTTTTCGGTTGCCAGGGTCAGAATCTACGCAATAAATTGAATCGGAACCTAAACAGTATCCTATACACACACACACACATAAAGTAATATTGATTTATTTTTAAAAGCAATTCTTTACTTGAATAAAATATTCTAATGAGTCTCATACTATATAATGGAAATAATATAAATGAAAAAGGCTTTACTTTAGAATAGAAAGCACTGCTGACCTATGATAACGTAAAACAATATGGAGAACATTATCACGCACAAGAAAACTGCATATTGAGCGCTATTCCCAAGAACAGCGACTTTGAAAGCACTTATTTCGCACGATATTCATGCATCTTCAGTATTCTCCAGTCACGTACGACAGCGACCTACGGAACCAGAAAGGATATAAAAGTAATACCGTACGTCCGTACAGTACGGCTAGATGTAAATAAACAGCGGCCCGACAGACGTCGTGTTTACGTCTGGAGATTAGCGGCGTGGTGAGGCTTTCTGCATGTGCTGTCTTGAGGGTTATTCCGGGAAGACAGCGGTGAGTTTTAACAGCTTTAGCTTTAGCTTATAGAGCTATTACTTGCTAAGGTACGTCTCAGTTGCTTAAGTTAGTAATAAATATAGGTGAAGTCACATTTTAAAAGGTTTTCCTTCATACATTACCGATGATGACAAGAATTTTTTTCTTAATTTCCTTTTAGACACTCTCCTTGTAAGTCCACATACTTCTCCTAGCGATGCATAATTCAAAGATAAATAACTACATTCAATAGATTTTATAAACGAGTGCTCACGTTGGGGTCTGAAACTTTCGGGCATTATATATAAATAATCTCGGTCATATTCTTCACACAAGAAATTGCTTTGGAAATGGCTTTTCTCATATTAGGTAAGTTGGACTAAATGCGCATTTGTAATCACCTGTGCTTCTCCAGAGATAAAGTCGTGAATAATAAGATTTCTTAAGGTACATATGGGCATTTCTTAAACAAAATATAAAAGTAAAATGTTATTAACTTCGATATCATTGTCCACCTGGATCACCCAGATCAATTTAAACCAATCTGTCATCATCTCTAGCATTTAATAGTTTTATTTATTTTCTACCTCTTTTGGATCGATGAGTTTTATCGATTAGAATGATATAATTAAAAAAAAAGAAATACAAGTGTATGAACGAAACTCATTCACGGGCGACTATGCGAGCCTTGAAAACAGCCTCACAATGCTGTTAAATTTGGAACACAGACATTAATTAATATGCGACTAAATTGCCATTACCACGTATGTTATCCTACCTTTTTAAAAGACCAGAGCAAAAATACAAAACAGGGTTATGGTTTTAAGCCTTCCAATCATATATGTAGGTGGGTACATTTACGAACTCTACTAAATGGATTTTGAGCAACGAACATTAATAGCTGCTTTTCCAATTTACCTAATGTTAATTTAATGGATACAGCTCGTAAGTTGAAAAATTGCTAGATATCTTTCCGATCTATCTGTTTATATCTCGAAATTAAACATTACTCTGTAAAGAAACGAATCAGTATCTACTTGATACAAAATGATTTCAATGTTCTTAATTGTAACTGAAATGGAAATAATTATACTTTTTTTTCACCTCCAATACGAAAATAACAACGTTAATGTGAAGCACTTCCTATCTCAAATCTAAATAGTTACCAGGTTAACAGAATCGGGTAGCGGGTGGGTCGCCGCGGGCGCGACCCATATCCTTTCACCGCATTTATGCTATCTCTGTTTGACATCGCAATCGTCTCGAGACGCCCGCAAATGAACGTCTTTAAGGACAGCTGCTTAGGATTATGCTTGCCTGGTACGAGCTTATCTGTATTAGTTTTTAAATACTCAGTACATGTTACGTAAATTATAAAGGCAGTTTTCCAAATTCAATGAATGGGAGAGGTTCTTAATCTATCTTTTTAATAATCTTTTTTCGAATCTCTTCACTCCGAACTCCACAATTTGTTGACCGATTCGGTTTTTTTACTTATAGTCTCTACCTCCCAAAACACCAAGAAATGGAAAAATTGATACATTTCTTTGACTTTTTTTCTGTATATGCCTGTCAGTGCCATCTTAACCCCTGAATGAGTTTTGTGCTGTGTATATGCGTTTTTTGGTTGGCAAGCTGACGTTAGAGAAATAGTTCTTATCTATAATTTGTGGAGAACTTCACTCCTTTTTTCTTATCTTACAAGACTTCAATTGATTTGAATTTCAATATTTGTCTATTACTGCTGCAGCAGTTTATATTGTTATCGCAGGAAATGAAATTATTTCCCAGAAAAATGTGTGATAAAATCGAGATTAATACAAATGCTACCACGAGCGAATGCTTGTCTTAAATATCATGTATAAGTAAAAAAACATTTGAGAGTCTTACTAAAGAATCTGTGTTATAGCGTGGTAGCTCAATAGACACTCAGAAACCCTACAAAGAAATTAAGTCGATTTTCATCCCCTTAATGAAATTATATTATGTTTCATACTTCATATTTCCATTAAAGTCCACTATAATAATCTATTCGAGCAATACCGATAGCTGTTCCTAACACAGACCAGTAAAGAATAAACGAGTGAGCGAGGGATTGAGTGAGCTGTAGTGTCAATTAGTTTTTCAGTGTTACCATCCTATACACTTTCTCTGGTTTTGTGCATTTTTTGGGGGAAACTGATCTTTCATGCGTAATCGACTCCTTTTCTAAGCAGGAACTTCTAGCTCGTTAATTTGTGTGCATTATTCTATTAACTATTATAATAAATGAAATACATTTTATTGTTTTTCATTAAGTTTTTTTGTAAACAATACAAAATAAATATACAGGAACATTCACATACTTGTCTTGTGGCGAAAATCTGAAAGTGCGAACATGTTGGGTGCAAATCTTAATTGCCCTCCTCTTCGATATTTTACAATTTAATGGTCAATGTTCCATGAGAAACCCGTAAAACACAAAGCACATTGGAACAACATAAAAATTATAACTTACCTTTGGCTCTTCTGAAGACTCAAGCTCATCATTTACATAATAATAGTACCCAATATCATATAAAACTCAAATAATTACCTCTTGATTACCGTTATAACACGAAGCATAATCTCTCAAAATTGAAATGAAAATTGGAGGCCTATATTTCATTCAAGGCAACACTTTGGATTGCTCGACAAATAAAAATCGTTTGACAGAAAGTACGAATGAGAATTTAAAAGGCTGCTTCACCGTTCACTGGTCTATCCCTTCTGTAAAATAATGAAACCAGAGAGAACTAAGCGTTCTGTTCGATTTTGCAGAATAATATGTCGACATACTTTATTGTCTAATTGTCTTGTGTGTAATTAAAATTGCTAAAAAAAATAAAAATAAAACAAATAATTTTGCTACAATTTGCTGAAAAACTTTAACTTGTATTCAGTCAAAATTGATAGACGTCTCAATCGTGATCATCAAGGAACCTCGTCGAAGATGTACTGGCCTCCTGTCGTATTACTTACTTAATCTACAACAGCGTTTATAAACAACAAAATTATCGTACAATATGAAATATGAAGAAACCCAAGATATTAAAGTATGATAAGTTAATGTAAAAATAACTACGTTATTACAGAAAAATCCCCTTATGCGTAACCAATATCGACAGGAGAAGCTACCGAGCCCTCCATCAGTTTCCACATATTAAACGTAGATACCAACATTTAGTTTGAACCCCTCGCCCTTGAAGCTAGGGTGGGTGCAAGACAATCATACACAATTACTGACGAAATCTTCTACACAAATAAAAATGCAATCTTAACGTACGAACCTAAACCTTAGTACCTTGTAATAACAACTATTTTAAAGATAAGGGGCTGGTACAGTCATCCCCATATTGACTGGAGACAATTTCCGGCGTTAGGAACAAACACGGTATGCACAATTTGTGTCTAATTGCAGATGAATTCAACTGAAAATCTCGATAAAGAGGTAATTATGAGATGTCTTTTATGAAGACACGGTATAGAACATTGAGATCATACGAAAAAACCCTGAAAACTAATGATTTTCATACAAAAAATTCAGGTGTTTATTAATTTTCTTGTTCATTTACATATACGCTTTTTTATTAACCACTTATTTCTTCGTCAAAAACAGGGTAATGCTTTTTTAATATATATATGTAGATAATTTTCTTTGGCACGCTCTATCTAATGTCTGAAGTATAAATGAGTGTCCTAATTGTAAAACTGATTCCAACTGTTTGAAAAATATAAAATCAAAATAACCGGTTGGTAAATTGCAAGTAGTAACCAATTTCTTCAGGCCTTTTGCTTCTACATGTTCTTAGGGAAGGTCTATCCCATGTCCAGCAGTAGTAAAAATTGGGCTCCCGACTCTTGTAGGTACAAGACCAACGACGGGAGACGGGAGCAAGTACCTACTCGTAGCGTCATCTATTGAGTGCAATATGAGCTTACAGGCAACAACCTATCCCTTCAGGGATTTAAGCTTTGAAATAAAATTTAAAATATAACGAAGTATTTTTAGGAACAGATAATGTTATGACATATATTATAGCTACAATACGATTAATAAATTATAATATTTTGAAGGAGCTGAAACCCACAGAAATATCACAGGGCGAAGCTAAAAAAAGTTCTCCTTTTATCATCAGCTATCTGCCAGTGAGTCCTGTCAAAATCGGTCCACCTGTTAGAGACATTAGACGGAAAAAACAAATAGAGAGACAAAAATTAAAATATATTTAATAAAAGTGAAAAGCTGTTAATTTGAAACTACAAAGATTACAAAGAGACATTTCAACTTTAGTTGTATCTATTTTCTTTGTATAGATAGAAATACGCTTTGCTGTTTCTAAATAACAGTTTATTGACAACAGTCTAAAAATAAGTACAATGCATAAATATTTAAAAGTACAAAAAACATTTTAAGAAAAAACAAAAAGTGTGCGTCGGCCGGGAATCGAACCCGGATCAACTGCTTGGAAGGCAACTATGCTGACCATTACACCACCGACGCCACACTACCATTTTACAAATAACATAACAAATAGCCTTGCCGTAAAATACTTAAGTTATAAATAATAACGTTATTAAAAACCAGCACATATAGTAAATACCGAGTTATACATGATAACGTAGCGATTTATTTGATGGCCAAGTTAATATTTAATTTTAACATGACTTATGAGTTTTTTATATATAGGCATGCTTTCAAAAGTAGACGACATTTAAAAAAATCCAAATAAAGACTTGTTATATTCATGATCAAAGAAGTACTCAATTTCAAATATTTTTACTTAGTGACCTTGTTACGTACAAGGTCAAAAGATATTAATGACCCTATCTTTTGTCTGCGGCTCCGATCACGTGTTTGTTGTAATAATTATTTTCACGGTAATTACCACAGTAAATCAGAGGCATGGAATACCTTTAAATAAGTGATCGCGCTAATTCCCGTGAAAGTAATCATTAAACCATGAAACGCGAAATTTTATAAGTGCGTGTATGTTGGTTATTGTGGCAAAGAGTACTCTATGTATTTCCTCAATCAACGTTTCTCCAAACCAAATTAAATTGAAATCAAAGTAGCGGTTTAGCCGTGAAAGCGTAACAAACCGACAGATAGGCAGATAGACAGATGAACGGACTTACTTTATAATATGCATATGGATTTCAATGCCCAAAAGGTTTTTAAATTAATGTAACTGAAATAGGTCATTCCTAAATCCAAACACAAATCAATCAGTTCTGAATAAAAACACATTTTAAAGCCAGGACTACAGAGTATGTTGGCGGTGCCTATCGCGTACTAGAGACCTCAAACGCTCACTATCAAAGCTAATTAAAGTTGCAATGATACTACAACGCATCTTAACTTAACCCGTCGGCGGTCGCGCGAGACAATGCGAGCCGCGAGGGGCCCCACGCGGGGGCCGGGGCTCCGTCGAGTGCGCCGCTGTAATCAGGGCTAATAGAAGCGCGTGTGCTTTGATCTGCGCCTCAAAGAGACGAGGGCCAAACTCGCGAGACTTCCGCGGTTATCATAAAGATTTAGACCCGACAAAGGCGCTGATGCGTGAACGATTTTTGCGAACATGTCGTTAAGTAATGCATGAGCAAGCGTAAAGTTGAGCGGCGATAGTTGATTTCACTGCGTCATACAAAAGCGTCTGAAGTATAATACATAAAGGGTGAAAGGTAGCTGCGTGGAAACATTCAGCGACAGACTGTCAAAAACTGATGCATGCGTCACAGACAGGTGCTAAATACCAGCACTTTATTTTCGTAACGTGTGCATAATGACTGCCTCGGTGGCGCAGTGGTAGAGTATGCGATTGCGGTACTTGAGGTCTTGGGTCCTGGGTAGAACTAAATATTTGTATGATACGCAAATATTTATTTCGGCGTTTGGGTATTTTCTATGTATAATATGTATGTATTTACAAAAAAAGTATATATGTATTAATATCAGTTGTCTAGTACCCATAAATAAAAAAATAAGATGATGTTGTGTTTTAGATGTCCGAAATGTTAGACTGAAGTAAATAAAAACGAATTTTCTTCGTTTTGTAACTTATTGTTATATAATTATTTTGCTCAACTATAATGTTCATTACCTAGGAAAGTTACTTAGTCGTCTTGAACATAGAACTACAATTCTATGTGCTCAATAATTAACCCCCTTAATTATTGAGCACATAGAACGCAATGTAAAAATTGTTCCACAAATTGAAAAATAAAGACATTTAACAAACAATCTTGTTTAAATATTATAAAATAAATACTCTACAACTTAGTAATCATAAAGACAAAAATCAAAAACAATTTAGCAGAGTCTAACAGCCTCGATCTTTCATAGAGACAGTTAACATGTTAGATAAAAAGATAGAAATTGGACAAATCTGTTACTACATGCAAATAATCTCATGTCTTTAAGCATGGTGACCATGTCGATGTCAAATTCTAAAATAATTATCTGCACTAACTTGTTTCCACTGGTTCTTGCAAGACAGTTCTAAACTTTCGTAATACTGTCGGATCACAAGGTAAGGCACGGAAACGGTGAAGAGTCTAAGCGTTGTGAGTGCAATATTGTTTTCTTTTCGCTTTGCGAGCGCACGGTGTAATTGATTCTTTTGTGGTATAATTGCGGGCAGATCGCATCGGGCCGGTGGGGCGGGTGCGCGGCGGCTCGAGGCCCGTCCATATTCAACGGTTAGGTGACGTTTAGTACCGCTGGCTTTAATTGGTTTTCTTATTTCGGGACAATGGCGTCCCTCGTCATGTTCCGTTGTTGTCAACTATTTGTATTTTAATTCGACCCTGTTCTGGATACGCAGGGAATTAATTAATTCGTTTATTTGGAAATGATCGTTCAACCACAGTAACTTTTAATTTGTTTATTCAGGCATTGAGCAAGTTAGTTTCCACATAGATAAGTACAATTTAGCGAAAATATAATCAACTTATAAAATAATATTTTAAAAAGCTCTTTGAATGTCCCATTACAACGAATTTTAAAAGCCTTCATTCTTCATTCTTCTTCTTGTGGCGAAGCGGTAGAGTATGCGACTGCTTTTCTAGAGGTCCTGGGTTCGATTCCCGGGTCGGATCAAATGTTTGTGTGATCTACAAATGTTTGTTTCGGAGTTTGGGTGTTTTGTATGTATGATATAGTATTTATATCATATTAAGAGCCATTTATAAATGGTCGTTTATGTGTTATGCTCCTGAATGTAAACTGTTTTAACTGGTGTACAATAAAGTTTATTCTATTCTATTCTATATCAGTTGTCTAGTGCCCATAATACAAGCTCTGCTTAGTCTCGGGCTAGATAGCGTTGCGTGTTAGATGTCCAAAATATTTATTTATTTATGTTATTTATTTATTTTTTAGTCTTAACGCTTACGGAGGGATGTTATTTCTTTCAATTCGACAAGGACTAAACTGAAGTAATACCAAATATACGTTTTCAAAAAGGTTTTTAGGTGATAGAGCTATGAACTAGAGGGCTTGCATGAGCTGGACGCGGGAAGCTCAAAAAGAAAACGTTTAAGCTACAGTTAGGAACCACAGGTCGACACAAACAAACCCCACAGTACGTATTGGATTGTCAAGTAAGTTAGATGAAAACACCAAAATGTACTGCCAGTCTACGTTCATCTATAACCTTCAGTTTCCAATTGATCAGTTTGGCGATGGGAGAGACCTATTGACCTAGAGAGTCTGCACTGAACTGCGATAGTCTAATGATGGTGAGGCGTAAAATAACCGGATCGAAAATCTTCTCCTCTTTTGCAGGCGATTAATAAACACCTAAAACCACGTGTTTCGTATAGTTCTACATATTCTAGGACTGACCATAGATAGTGACTGATAAGCCAGCTAAATTTTCCCATATTTATTGATCAAATCAAATGATAAGGGGCAACCAAAACATTCAGCTCGATAGTAAATGTAAATCAGCTCTGGAGTGTTTTATGGCTGTTTAAATCATACTGTAACTAACATACCCGTGCTTTCAATACAATGAGTTTACAAGTAGTAATAAATAAAGCAAATATAATAATAATAAAATGTATTACCGAGGCGACGGTTAGCTATAAAACGATGGGTGTTCACGATAATCTTAGACAAATATGTGAGCAGCGCCGTGGCTAGGTACACGTGTAGGTAAACAACGGCTCACCAAAATAACCATAATCCAGTTATTCACGACATTATCTTAAGCAAATAATACACTGTTATCAGTTATCAATAAGCGACAGTGATTGATACAGTCCTGTGTGCCTACAATGTTTGTTTTAGCTGCGAACTACACGATAAACTCATGTTTGATTTCATTTTTATTATTGATACGCTTGGTTTTTTTTTGGTGTTGTCATTTCCGCTCGATTTTTATGTAATTCGATGTTATTTATTATGTGTTATATGAGTGAGCTCTTCAACAACTTCCTATCTTTCTAGTAGAAAGATAAAACAAATAAAATTTGAACAATTTCTTTTATCATGTTTGTTATGCAATTTTATTTCTTAAATTTATTTTGCCTGTAAATACTGGTCGAAACAAAGAATATTGGAACTACATCCTTTAAGAGAACTAACGGTATTTCGGAAATTTAAAATAGTATGGATATTTAATTAAACCATTGAAGATATGATCCTTAAAGTATTACAAACAAAAATACAAAACATTTATAAACAACTAGGAATAACCGTTACTGAGAGGTACCAAGAGAATCTTGCATTGTTTTCCCAACCCCCCGGCACCGTTTACATAAAACGCGCCTATGCCACAAACAACACATAAACATTAACCTTGACACCCATAAATAAAGAGCAAATAAAAATACCGATCAACAGGAACACGTTAAGACGTCATCGGCGCGCTCGGGAACCACAGCACTCCTGCGCAATGAAAACAAATTGAGAGAATTATTATCGACATTTCGCTTTTAAATCTAGCATTATTTAGTAAATTGTGGTAATGTGTGGCGACGTGCATAGAAAACAGACCGTTAACAACAATATATCTGTCGGTGAGGCTCTTCGGTGCACGATCAGACCATGATGTATGGCGCCCCATCTGTACAAATATACCGATACAAGTTATGATCCGAATGTTTTAAACAAAATTGTGTAAAGATTTGGAGCATCGATTACTGTTGCATAAATATTTTATTACATCCAAACGCAATAAATTGTTAACATATGACTTGTATTCTTTCCTAACGCTTAACCCGCTATAAAATGGAGAAGGTTTAAAAGCTTGTGGATTAGCTCAAAACTATTTATGAAACAATTCGCTTTTTTCCTTTATTTGTGAGAAAATACTTCCCGTGTGGTTCCATTCAAACGTCAAGGTGTTTAATACCTATTACATGGTACCGTTAATTTCCGTTAAAATTAATAAATAATGACAGCTTTCTTTATGAAATTGTAACATTTAAAAGAATGATAATTTTCTATTCAGTACAAGGCAGGTCGGCAGGAAAAGAAATATCGGGAGCTGTTGCACGAATAGAAATTATCGTGAAAAAAAAAACTGAATCTTTTCTTCAGGAAACAGTAAATGTTAACGATTTATTTGTTGGACACAATTATGAAATAGCATTCTAATGTCGCTTAAACAGCCCAAGGACAATGAAACAAAAAAATTCAGTGCAGACTTAAACCTCTTTGACAAAACATTCAATTTAAATCATTTTCAATGCAAACTAAACTGCAACACTATTGAAAAACAAATATTCAATCAATCAAATTCGATTCTCAAACACCAAAAAAAGAATTTTATAATTTGCAACCATTGTACAATTCGTTCGACATGGACAGCAAACAGTAGTTTTTGCATTAATTTATATTTGTTCATTGGTATGCCCTGTGCTAAATGCTGTGCTAAATAAATATTTGGAGCTATGTAGTGACAACTGAATAATTCGTCCGAATGATAGCCGGTACTAACAGTGCACACATTCCTAACTAGGAGGATCCAGGCAGCGTTTCAATAGGACATAACGTGCTAAACAAACATCAGGTGTAACATTTGCGTAAAGCTCATCAAATTGGTGCGAATACGGCTGGAATTTACGCCAACATTGTTTTAATGTAAAGTGGTAATAAAATCTTATTTGAACAAATACTAAGTGATAAGGTAAGATGGGCGGCGGCGATTAGAATTCTACTTCGTTCAACTCTCGTTCTCATATCTCTCAAAAAGGTATTTTCGTGATGGAGTAGTTAACATCCAACTTTGACTGTAACGTTCACAGATAAAATAAAAAAACTATTACGCACCGCCTTTGTTCTTGTTGAAGCAAAAAAACTCAGATACTTTCAAGTAAATACACGAGTTAACGCAAACACATGCTCAGAAACTACGCTACTTTTCGTCAGTATCGTACAAGTTGTCGTGCAGTTAGGTTATCTACAAAATGCCGTCTTGTGCAATTATATGGCGTAAAAACTACACAAAAGTACACAAAAAGCCTCAAGGAACCACATATCACACATTAGTACACACAATATTATATTTTTTAATGTTATTGTAACATAATTTTACTAATAATAGTGTCAATATCACAAAAGAAGTTCAGGAAGAGTGTTGCCAGGAGTTCGTATTTCTAATAGCCTAGAAATGTAGGTAAGTTATTTTTATTGACATTACTTTATTTTTTTAATCACGTACTTTTATAGTGCCAATTAAAGTACATAAATTAAAAAAAATAAAAATTTAGTCTTTATAATTAAACGCATACTGTCTCTTTCGAAATATCTAACGTACTTATCCATTATGCCATTACAACCATCCATATATTATAACAATGGCTTACCTACCTTGCTAAACCGTAACCGACAATATAAGTGACCCAAGATGAAAAGATGATGTAGCTTTTTTAACCACGTAATCGTTGGTAATAAAATAGTTGCTGGCCATCACAAAAAGCAAATTTCTTAAGATTAATAATTTAAAAATATTTAAACATTAGGCTTCTTTTTATATTCGACTGTTTATCGCTACTTGCAACTCTCAAATCTTGTAAACGGCAAACCAATTTTAATATAACTTAACGTTTTCAAATGTTACACATTGTGCCCTTTCATTTGATACCCACGTGGACACTGTTTTTTTAAACATTTTTCAATTATGACTCTACGTCCTTTAGAGCGCACCTCCATTTGTTAAGTTATGTTAAGTAGTTTAGAAGTTATGAGAACTTCTAAACTACTGCTAAGCGAACAGACAAAAATAAATACATGCCATACATCACAACAAAACAATCTTCGAATAACCTTCCCGTATTTTTTCTGCTCACACACACATGCCTCCTTTATTTACACAAATATATATAATCTACGAGTATTTGTGAATTATACGAAGCAACAAATATATTTATTTTTGCATAATACCTATTTCACAATTGCCAGGGACATGTTTTTAAAAAGTGGCAACAGTATCAGTGTCTCACATATATTTTAAAAAATGCTTCAATTTCTAGATCTACGTGGGGTAACTACCTTTATTTATTTGATCTGAGGTAACGTTATTATATCATAATGTAATCAAATAATTGAATTGGTAATTCATAATTTCATTATAACTTACCACATTACTACGAAAATACCTTTATGACAGTCGGGAACTTCGAAAGTTGATTTGTGGAAATTGTGCACGAACTTTTATTACGGGAATTGATGTTTGTAACCCGTTTTCAATACCGTAAACAAATACCTTTATGCTTTTAATAAGTTTGAATTACTATTACATGGGTACAAGTTACCTAGTATAAAATTAAATAGATACCTAACTACTAGTAAATTGTAATGCTTGCTAATGACGTCGAATACAATTAGTAAATCTTATTTGAATTGAACGCTAAGTAGCCTATTGAGACAATCCTTTTCATTTGTTATTCAAATCACAAATTACGGAATAAAATCGTAAAATTCGTCCTATGCCGAAATTCGGCGAAAGTAACCGACAGATCCTGATTTATAGCGAAGCGACGCGGCAATGGTTGCCTGATGGCGCGAAACGGCTGAGCACAGCTTTCGAATTGCAATTTCCGAAACGTCAGATGTCAGTATCCACTTCCTAGTGCTAAAATATCGTTTTAGACTGAAATGTTCCACATTGTGGTTAACTCACAATGAATTCATTTGGATGCTGGTGTAAGCACAGATGGTCGGATTGATCAGCAAGCTCAATTTAATGGTATTGTCTATGCCATTGGCGTCGTGTAGCGGCATTGTCAACATCGTTGCCAATATAAATGTTTGAATTAAATTTAACAACAGCACCTAATTTTTTTTGTGCTATATGGGGCAAACGACCGCCGCTCATGGACACCTGCAAAGCCTTTGAGGGATGGGGAAGGGTTTGGTTATGGGCCTTCGGTATCCTCACTCACTCGATGAAACAGCTCAATCGCTGTTTCACATCGGTTTTCTGTGAGGCCCTTATATTATTCCGGTCGAGCCGGCCTATTCGTGCCGAAACGTGGCTCTTCCACTGTAATATAATATTTTTTATTGAGGAACTGACAATTTTTTTTTATTTATTTATCTTCATTGCGTACATATTACAAAAATACTATATAAAATGAGTGACAAAAAGAATTACTACAACAATTGGCGGTCTTATCGCTCACGGCGATCTCTTCCAGACAACCATCATGGACATCAGATTGTTATATATAATAATAATAATAATTTATATATTATATATATATATTATTTTTTTCTTTTTTTCTCTTTTTTATTTATTATATATATTTTTATGTATGATTTTTAGTAGTACACACAATTAATACAATCATTACAATTAGAATTTAAAAAATAAAAAAGGAAAAAAAAAGAGAAAAAGAAAAACAAAATGAAAAAATATTTACCTACATATATAGAGATAAACATCTTTTATGAACTCAAAGACATTAAATCTATTGTCCCTATAAATTTTCTGAAATAAATAATACCTTAATAACCTAAGTACTTAAAAAACCATAAATAAATTTGTTTCACAAATAAATCACTGATGAGCAAAAAGATACGCCCCCGGGTGGGCTCGAACCACCAACCTTTCGGTTAACAGCCGAACGCGCTAACCAACTGCGCCACGGAGGCTCCTTCGCTAGTTTTCCAAATAACTGTTTAGTTATTTGAACTCAAACGAATGACAAAGATAGAAATAATAGAAGCAGTTTACCCGATCTAAATGGAAACCAGTTTTGTACCTGCACGAGCGTTTCGAACACTTGACACAATGGACTACGTGCTCAGATTCTGAGGCTTACCTGCGTATTTGCCGACTTTAGTTGGAATACCATTTTTGATACACCTCAAGTTATTCTCGAAGTAGAAGCTTAGTTTGATTGAGGTTATGTTGACAAGGTAGCTTTGATTTAAAGTGAATTTGTGAAATATCATTGTATTTGTAACTAAACGACTCTTTTTTCATTAATTAGTGTTGTAAAGTGTTGTAAATGTATGTTCATATTTATGATCGTGATAAGTGCATTGTTTTCTGTCAGTTTAACAGAAATTGGGTTTGTTGTTTTGTTATTGTTGTCTTGAGTAGGTACAGTTAGGTTAAATACCTGCAAGTGAAAAAACGAATATCTATTATTAGTTACAGCTAGGACTTTCATAAAGTGATTTCATTAGCTTCAAAAATTTATCCTACGAAGAAGAAGTTTTCGGTGCCAATGGCAAACCGAGTAACGGGCACTTGCTGTACCGCGTCTGTTGAGCGGGCCGGCTTGTCAGGTCTCCTGCGCGATTTACAAAGACTTTCAGAAGACCAAGACTCGGCAGATATCGTATTTATTCTCGGAAGTGGCGAAGAAAAAGTATACGCTCACAAAATTCTATTGATAGCTAGGTAAGTAAAACTACAAAAATAAATTTCCCGTACCGGGAATCGAACCCGAGCCTCCTGGGTGAAAGCCAGGTATCCTAGCCACTAGACCATACGGGAGTTGATATTCGTTATCAAATGTTACAATAACTGATACACGTTCGTCATTTCATTACAAATTATGCACAAAACAAAAATAAAGCAAGTTATAATGTTGTTTTAATCAATATTGTCTTATATCAACGCATTAACTTACTATCAACGATAACAATAATATTTTTACCGTATTTTTTTCTCAGTCGGACAGAGATTCAAAGCGTTGGAAGAAGAAATAAAATTCAGAGCTAAAATAAATAAACCGTGTAATTTGCTAAATGGTTGAAGTTTGTGTTCAAATTGTTGGTAATTCGCGCAACAAATTACAGACCTTTCAGTGCTGCAGAATTCACTATTTCAAATGCAAATTAATTTTGAGCGCCGAGATGTGAAGACGTAATTTGCTTGATGAGGCCCACAGTTCCATAATATGCTAAAAGGAAATAAAGACTGCTGAAGTACAGAAATTAATATTCATCACTAACTGAATACTCTTTGGAATTAGTCTTGAAATTAGAACACTTAGCGCCATCTTTTGCGTAGACTATAGAACTAATTATCGTCAACAGATGGAGCGGAAATCAAATTTAAAATTTTCTTTACAAAAATTTTCAAGAATTTAATCCAAAGTAAAATGTGAAAAGAAAATAATAAAAAAGTTCTTCGCAGTCCGTTCCGAATGAATTATGTATAGTGACGAAAGTTATGCAAACCAAAGATAGGGGATATCGAAAAGAAATCTGTCGTGGGCTTGCAATTTGCATGTAAATAGTCTTGGGTTCTGCTGCCGACATGTGGTCCGATTCAGTTGAAGGAGCGGCAAAACGGCAAGCCTCTCTCAAGTTATGCGTAAAGTTTAGCAAGTCTTACGAATGTGTTTGTTAAGAGCAAATTGGAAAAATAACTCACTATTTGTGAGGCCCTCGGTTTGTGAAAACTTCCTTATTCAACTTGATATACGACTCCAGTTCTTATTCTGAGATTGTGCACTAAAGTTAGATAATAACGTTTTCGTGTAGTTTGAATATTATCATAGATTTTTTTACCAAAACGTTTTGGAAATTGGTAAAAAACCTTCTTAACAAATTTTTATCCGTACCGTTTATAAAACTCATTTATTCCCTTTTTAAGAGTAACTAGCACAATTTTATTACTATGTATTATATATGTTTATGTATCCCATATGTTTCTGGAGAACTATCAAACTGTAACAAAAGCTAAATATGAACATCCGCTGTGAACTTATTATACAATAGGTCGAATAATGAAAAATGGAATGATTACAGAGCAAAAATTAAATAAACTGAAGATCTTAAAGGAAAAGGATTCTCAGTTTGGTTGTATTTTTAACTTTCTAATATAAATACCGCACCTAAGGTTGGAAAATTAAGGATTAAAGAATGCAATATTTTTTCAACTTATCATAACGTGTAATGTTATATAAAAAACAGTCATATTGTTTTGTCTATGGTATTAACTCACAATAGACGTATGCCACATATTGCACCGAGCTCATGACTCTCCAGACCGTCTGGTGTGCGCTCTAGATGATTGATTCCTAAAGTTGGCAACACCACACCAGCCACTGCTACTGAATTCCAATGTAATCAATCATCTGCGTTCACTGATCTCACTGCGATCCAATTACTCGTCAACATTCTATATAGGTCATGTTGAGTTTATGACATTATTACGATAACACTAATTTATCACCAGGTATGAAGTATGATATGTATGTTCAGAAGCAGCTCCGTGTGTATAGATTGGGTTTTGTTGGGTAACTAAAGGAAAGTACCTGGATGACTGACCTTTCTGACCTTTGCTTGGTACTTTTTTTTAAAAATATTTTCAGGGGATGAAACCTAACTAGGTCAGACTTCCTCGTTAGTCTAATGGTTAGCGACTGCAGATAAGAGGTCTTGGGTTCAATTCCCGAGTCGGACTGCTGTTAGGTTTTTCTTACAAGAGATTCTTAATAGCAGCCCGGAGTTTGGGAGAAGGCGGTGTTTCTCGCTCGTGCCTCGGAGAGCACGTTAATCGGTCCCGGTTGTAATGAACATGTATGGCAATCGTTATTGGGAAGTCATTGCCCTCAAATATACTGAAAACTCCTTTTTTAGTTCAGCTTTCGAATTCAGTTCACCCTCAGGGTTGCGGAGGTCAGATGCCAGTCCCTTCGTGTAAAAACTGATATTCAAGTAAAACCGGTTGAACTAGTAGCCGACCCCGAATCTTGGAAATAATAAAGAAAATAAAATAATAATAATAAGATGTATCCTAGCTAGATAGATCATCTCCTCGAAATCCCCTGCATACGAATTTCATGGAAATCGTTAAATCGTTGGAGCAGATAAAGAAATTGAATAGAAGAGTATATTGTTTTATTTAATGGGTACAGATAAAGATACACATCGACAATGATAGTGCTTCGTTTTGGCATAAAGTTATAGTTACAAAAGTACAAAAAAATAAAATAAAAAGAGATAGGTAGAAAGTTACAAACGAAATAGACATGAAGAAATTGAAATTGGCACTAGAGTTAAAGTTTGCTGTAATGGAGGAGAGAAAATTTAAAATATTGTGGCTTACGTGAAAGATATACAACCATATACAACTAGGATTATAATGCACATTCTGTTTAGAGGATTATTATAATATATGAAACATTATTGTTGCTTGCAGGAACAAAACAATTGTGTTGTGTATTATGCTATAAAATAATCTAGAACGTTGAGATATCTATGATTTATTTCTCAATATATTTCATGTAGCTTAGGCTGTAGTTGCATGAAAAATTACTCCAATTAAACCATCTTTAAATGCCTTCATTTTGACCGTTGTATATCTTAGTCCCACTTACGAAGTAGATGAGTTTTTTTTGCCAGTAGTCTTCTCATAAGGCACTACACATTTTTGAATCTCGAAGTTATGGATCGACACAGGCAGACAGTGGATTTTGGTGTTTTCACCTTGACTATACAATACATCTGTAGCGTCTGTTTGTGTCAATCTATGATTTTTGTAACTGTAGCTTCAATTTAACCTTCATTAATGTCACTCGATGTCTTAATTGATTAAATGAATTTGAATTTCGGATTTGATTAACGGGACACACACAGGTAGATGTATTACACCCAGACACAAAAGCAGCAGAACGGGCTCTGTGTTGTGTCTGGCAGGCAACGGGCTGGTGATGGTCATTATGAGCGATAATTATAAATAAATAAAAATCGGACCATTTACACACTTGTGTTATCATAGCTTGATTGACTTACAATTATAATTATATGCATTTTTTTGTAAATACGTAGAAAACAGTCAAACTCCGAATCAAATATTATTGGATATTTAAACCAATATTTGATCCGATCCGAGAATCGAACGCGGCAGTCGCATACGCTATAACTGCGCTACCGAGGCAGTCAATTATTTTAGGGATCGGATCCACGTCACCTAGCTCACCAGTTAGAATCACTAATCATAATCATCAACTTAAAAACCGGCACCGACTTGAAACGCACTTTCCTACTTTCCAATTTACTATCCAGCAACACAATTCGCTTAACCTGATAATCCTCAGAAATTGTTCTATAACAACGGCGCTCTAGAAAGCCCTAACAATAATGCCGATTTGTTTTCAGTGGCTATTATCACAAAATTGGCGATTGGCCCCGCCTCGGACTTAATTATGTTTATGGCACTTTTTGTTGGTCCCCCGCTTGGTTTTAATCAACATGGCCCCCACTCGTTGTTAATCATTAAGTTTTCAAGTTTCAGAACTTGGTACTTATTGAATAGATTATCTGCGTGAAACGAACTTAGCAGTTTCGTAATTTTGAATAGTCGTAAATATCTAGACTAATATCATAAATTTAGAGTATGATAGGGAATTTTTTTGTAAGTGTAACATCCGTTGGCTTTCTAAAATATATTTGGAATTGGATACTAGGCCAATAAGGAATATGCATAAAATTTTTGATGGCCTTACGGGTCAGTACCGGATTTGTTTCAAACTTTCCTTCTCGTTCTTTCTTAGTCGGCTCTTACACACCCACGGGATGTATAGGGGTCGTGACTCTCCATACTCTCAATCCAACACCACATGGAGGAGGAAGGAGGAGCTCAGCAATAACAGTCAAAAATGACTACTAACATTTTCTTTTTAACAGACTTCAAAAAGGAGGGAAGGGGTTCTGGCCACCTTTTTTATGGAATAGGGGCTAAAGAGCACATGCCACAGCTTCATGGTAAGCGAATAACGCCTAAATAGTAAATAAGTATGGGTTCCGGAAACTTAGTTGCCAATTTGCCACTCTTATTGAGCCCTCTTGCCCCCCTCCTAACAATAAGGAGATTAAGGTCTCCGGTTAAACATTATAATTCGATTACAATTTAAAATCTTAACAACATAATCTCTGCGTAACATTAACTCTCTCAAAAAATTACGTTCATTCATCGATAACGATATCAGATTGGACCTTCTCTCACACACCAGAGGCTGTGCTTTACGAGAGAGAGAAGGTAGCTATTATGTAGAAATATTGATGAATTTCTGAAATTGGTGTTACGGGTTCGAGCGCCATCGTACATGGTATGTAGGGTCACCATATCTGTTAATTAAAGCTTAGGAGATGTCCAGAACTTATTTCGAAATGTGATTTATTTAAGTAAAAATGCCGGTTGTAAGGGTGTTTGCCAGGCAATCCGATGAAGTAACGCCAAAATACAATCTAACTCCTGTACATTTTTGAAGTCATTTGTATCCTGTTTATATTATTGCATAGGCGCGCCACTTTTTAAAAGATTTCTAAGTAACCCTTACAATAATACTAAGTAAATAACAGACTCCACGGCGCAGTGGTAGCGTATACATCTTCTGTGCTTCAAATCTCGGATTTGTTGCCCGGGTTTGAGGGTCGAGTTTAATTTGATTGAATACATACTTCTGTAAGTATATTACGTAGGTTTAAAAACCGTGTGGTAAATCTCAATCACTCTTTGAATACAAGACGAAATAGTTCTACATATACGCACTATAATATACAAAACTACGTATACTATTGATATTGTTAAGTTTGCCTGGACATAAAGGAAAGTAACTTTAAGTATTACAAAGCTTCTTAAACAAAAAAAATAAGAAAGATATTGATAAATAATTAAATGTTGTTTCGTCCGTGAATAAGCAAACACCTGGTCACCCCATACAGGGATAATTTGGGACTTAATTACACCGGTACCGCGTGAGCGTAGCAGCGCGAGGGGTGGGGGTGATTGATGATGTAATGAGGCCGAATTTATCGCGAACACTCGCTCATACCATCAGTATACCCTGTACAAGTTACCCTATTTACTGAACTCTTTCTAAACACTTTGTACGTGCTTTGTTACTGTTAACCTGTATATAAATATACTAGGTTTTGACTATGGCCCTGTGCGCGCATATGCCGGTTATTGCGGTGAACAATAGCCTATGCCCTTCTTTAAAAATCAAGGTATCTCCATAATTGATACTGCCATATTAATATGATAGATTCGAAAGTAACTTGTCTGCCTGGCATACTCCAAGAGTGGTGGTCATCATACTCATTGCGAATCAAAAATGCAACAATATAGCGTGGTAACCCTGGCTTTCACCAGGCAGAGTAGGGTCACTTTGTGCAGACCAATACATAATAAACAAATGTTTCCATACCTTCCATAACTTCGTGTTGTGTTCTGAGAATGTAGAATTGTAAAATAAAACACAGGTCTAAGAAATAGTTTTTAATTCTAAATTAAACGCTATCTGGTTCATTCGGTTTGTACTCTGTAAAATTTAGCGCCGCCAACTGCATACTAAATAAAATAATCTGCACGCGATTCTACCAACATTCGAATTTTAAACTGCATTCATAACACGCGACTCGTATTCAACGTTCGAAATACAAAGCTCAAAGCTAATGAACGCCATTTTAATATTTACTTATTTTATATTTTTAACGGTATTGCCAGCGCTAATAAATCAACTCATTATTCCTGATTGGTAATTCAATCTTGTAAATTACGTTGCATGTTCGTGATAAGTTTTCTACGATATAAATGAATAGCAACCAATAAATAGGACGCCTATGGCTGATTTTGTTCAATTGATGTGAACGATATGCTATGTTTTAAATAAAAAAGTTTTCATGTACAGTTTATAATGAAAAGCCGAGTGAGTAAATGTTTTATTTAGCAATAATCACAGCTTTGACTCGAAGTTGTAAACTTTTGAATGAATGCATTTCTATGCATAATATGTATGTATTTACAAAAAAAAGTATATATGAATTTATATCAGTTGTTTAGTACCCATAATACGAGCTCTGCTTAGTTTGGGACTAGATGGCGTTGTGTGTTAGACGTCTGAAATATTTATTTATTTATTATTTATTTTCTTTTAAACAATTTCTGACTATATTAAAACAAATATTAAAAAAACAAAACCTGACTGCGTCAATATCATATATAAAACACAAAAGTTACAAATACATTCGGAATCATCTTTAAAAACTCTTTATTTTGATATCACACTCGACTTATTTTGAAAACATATTATTTTTGAGATTACTCTTTTGGCTCCAAATTTTTTATATATTTTATGTAAATTTTAATGTACCCAGTGTGACTCTCACCACTAAGACGAATCTGTTGACACCACTCATAAAAAATACGGAAAGCCATTTGCTCTAGGGCAAGCCAAAAAAATATACATACATACAAACACTGGAAAACATAACCTTCCTTCTTTCGCAGTCGGGTAATTAAATTAAGATACATTTAAAATAATACTTTTTATACTGTTTTAAACCTGCTAATATTTTATTTCATTTTCATTAGCTTTTCCGCTCGTTTTAGGGTAAGTAATTCTTTAGATACTTTTCTTTGCCCTCTACAGCTATTACTGAGGTTGCCAATAAGGATACAAGTATTCATATTTAATGACGATTGCCTGATGATGAGTAGAAACACGACCAGCTTCCTTTTCTTGTATCAAGAAGGACTATCCAAGCATTCCGACTACATATTAAATTTAAATATGAAATATAATAAATAAATATTTCGGACATCTCACAGAACGCCATCCAGTCTCAAGCTAAGTAGAGCTTGTATTATGGGTACTAGACAACTGATGCAAAAACATATATGTATACTTTTTGTAAATACATACATATTATACATAGAAATCAACCAAACTCCGAAACAAATATTTTTGCAGATCATACAAACTGATTCCACCCGGGAATCGAACCCGAGATCTCAAGCACAGCAGTCGCATATGCTGACTCAGCGCCACCAAGGCAGTAAAATTAAATTAATTAAGTATTATATTGATTTTATGTTCGTCACTAAGTATTAGATGATAAAGTATAATCGCTTTTAATATGACTTCACTTCAGCACAACAGGGTGCCGTTGCGTTGCAGACTGCAACCGCTCGTTTCCAATTTGCGGTTGCTCTGGCAAATGGCGGCGTCTGTTGCCTCGGCTGTCAGCGCAACACGCCTCGCCTTGTTTGTTATAAGGCACTCACTTCTATTATTTTACTGTGCTGATTAAGATGGGTATGTTTCTGCTTCCAAATACTTCGAGCAATGAATATCAAATATAGAATACCATCTCCATTAAGTATTGTATTTTTGTTATTTGTTACTCAAATCTATCTAGATAAATCAGTTGGACTCGGGCTCCGTTCAGAATAATACACACACACACAGTTTAAAATAATAATCGATAGCCTTAGTTTCTCGCAGCTCACTGATGTGGAATATAACCACCACATTCACTGCATCTGCATGTGACGAAAAAGGGATAGCCAAAGTATTTCGTACGTCCGATCGTATCCTCTCAAGTACGGCATCACCCAGCAGGTGACATCGCTGTATAGCTCGTACTTGATCCGACAATCGTTGTGCCGATACGTTGACAGTTGGCTCAAGCTTCTGAAACAGAGAGACTAGTCGAGCACGGTACGCAGTAAGGTTCGTCCCCAACTCTATAGCCCGAAAATATGCCCGCATGACATTCTTATTAATTCCATAAGTCCACTTCCTGCGGTGCACATTACCACCGGTAGCGGGGACCCTGTTCGAGGTCAGTGGTCCTCGGGATCCCAAGCTGATCGGCGGTCGGCCTCTCCCCTGCCGACGTACAGGTGTTGGCGACGTTGGCGGAGAGAAAAACTCATCGCTGGAAGATGAGCTCAACGCCTCTACAACAGCCGAAACTTCTACTGTTGTTTCCAGGGGTGGTGAGGCGGAGCATAGCAGCGAGTCCGGGGATGATGCTTGTGCTCTAAGCCTAGCTCTTGTTAGCATTTTGGAATTTCTTGGTAATATTAATTTTACGGCATGACGTTTGAAATGTCATGTCTAACATCATAGATGTTTCCTTATAAACTGCATTATTTTTGTATTTTTATCTTGTTTTGGTGCCAATGATTCATTTTAAATACATATTGAAACTTGTTTTTTTTATTATTATTAGCTCACTTCGGTCAAGCCAGTCTATTTCGGGTTCAGTCTCAATGCCGTTATCCATTCAAGATTGGTAGTAAACCATCAGCTTCAATATATACTGCGGTGGCCCGGTTTGAATACAATTATATTTCTAAGGAACAGTGCTATCTACAGGATATCTTACATTAAAAATAAAGTAACTTTTCGCTAACGATGATTTGTTAGATTAGACACTCAAATTGTAAAATAATCAGCAAATCAGCAATGATACAAGCGAAGTTGCCATAAGCCAATAAATGAAAAGAAACAATCTCATAAATTATCAAGGTTGAGTAAAAAGACTGTTTACTTCGGTAAATAACACACCCGAACGGAAAACTGCTAGCACTTTATAAAATTAATTTCGTAATTTGTTGTGTTAAAAAACAAGGGCCCATAGACATAATCTGTTACAGTACAGCCGCCATGATTGATGACGTCACGAAGCGACACGCCGCCGCGACGCAACTACGTTGACGTGCAATTTGCGTCAGCCTTCAGAGTAGCCATGTCTTGAGGTTATCTTCGCACATAGCTGTAGAATTTTGGCTCAAATTTATTTCCTCCTCCGAGCTTTTCTTGCAAACTAGGATGGGAAAATAAAAGGCTTAGCTTTCAATATGCCATGACATCACTGACTGTGTAGGGTGTTAAGGAATTTTTTAGAAAAGTGCTAATTTGGCCAAGAAGGCTGGCAAGAGGCGGATACGAAAATCCCAAAATCGTTCTGAGCGACACAATGAAAGAGGTCTATATCCAACAGTTGAATTCAACATGAGTTATGTAAACAAACTTTTAAGTACAAGACAATCCCACATTTATAGACAAGTTTGGTGGTGGTAGTGATAACGATTAATAGTGAGCCTCGCCGCAGCCGTCGCCCGTCGCGTCGCTCGACTCAGAAGCGACACTGATGCGACGCACATTAATCACAGCGGGGCCTTTTTGTGAGTTTACTTTCAACTAAATTATCTAAATTACATTGATCTATTTACATCGGGAAATTTAGACTGTTTACTCCGGGCTTTTATTGTTTGTTTTATTCGAAATTATCAAGGCCGGTTAAATATGTAACATATAAAAAGCAAAGTCTAGCAATTCCCAATACGAGTGTTTTATATTTAAAAAAATAGATTTCTTTTTTTACATCAAATATTGACTAAATATTCCTAACAATTATTATGTATTAGACATTATAAAGAACTCCAAAATTTTGTGAGAAAATATTTGTAATCTAAATTCAGGCGTGTACAGTACGAATAATACAATTTTAAGAATGACAAACCCTACTTGTATTATAATAACTAACTTTTTGTTTGATCTCTTTAAAACGTGTTGAACGCCTTAAATAGATAAAGTTAAACTGTTGTAATACTAGACATACCACTACTTTGTTAGATTAATTGACTAAAGTAGCCACACCCGCCAAATACAATGGCGTTGTTGAAACGAGCTCGAAATAATAAAGAGGTAAATAAACCAACGGACCTTTGTAATCACAACGCGGGCCTCCACGCGAACCGCTCGTTTTCTGCTCACCATCATTTGACAAAAAATGAAGAATGTTCCAAAAAAAATGCAAGGCAGGAAGTATTAAATAGTTATCTTGATTTTTTATATTTGTGAGTATTCGTTACACTAACGAATAGTTATACTTACTTCTTTTATGAATTTCAAAGTCTTTCCAATTTAAAAAAAATTAGATTTCATTTCAAAAATTTGGTTACCATTTTGTAGCGAGTATAGTATATATTCTTAAGACGATTTCAAGTAATTCAAAGATTCAAGAAAATAACGTGAAACCGTTTTAAACTCTTGGCTCTTGTGACTCTTTAATTGCACTCCCTCAGGCAGTATTAATAAAGTGAAATAAACCACAATTTTCACACTTATATAGGCACAGAAAATGCAAACAAAACGCGAGATTCAAATCAGTTCAACAATGCTAAAGGAACAATACGCGCAGTAACAAAACTTGCAATGCTACATCAATTATTTTACTGGTAACACTGTTGCCAACATAACAAAATAAGGGAATTTAGAACACGAGTTGTGTGAAGTCACGACATATGTTTAAACTTTATTTTTGTGGAATGTTTTAAGTCTTATACTTTTCTTTGATAAATAATGTGTTGCGTGTGGATTGTTTCGCAGTTTCTTAGAGCTCAATAGTATTTATTCCTATATTTTTTATTTGATTAAATATATTCAGTGTAAAAATATAATTTAAAAACTGTAGAAAAGCTTGTAGTTTAAAATTAAATGTAGACTTTCAATGCTTTAATTATATATAATATATATAAATAGCTAAAAGGGTAAAAATAAGATACGTTAATAAAACACAGTTGACGTGACCGTGCTGAAATCGGAGCCTGTTTCGCAGGGGACCTTACGAGCTTTCATGAAATGAACACAAAAGACACACAGACGCAGAAAAATATTCTGGATGTGTATGTGTGTGTTGTTCACACAAAATTTTGTTGTCCCATGTGGGGTTTGAACCCACAACACTCAGTAGAAAGCGGCATGGCGACCACTTATATTAAAAAGAAATAAATAAAGCTAGCTAGTCAGAGATTCTGCTTTCGTTTTCTAAAACATTTTCTCTATATTCACAAGCAAAGGTCACTCTTACAAATAATTAAAATAGCTGTACAAACAGTTCCGAAACAGTGCGAGCTAAGCGCGGGAAAAGCAAGTTGCAACTGTTTACCATAAACGTTTCTAGATAGCCAACTTAACAATTCTAATTGTATTCAGAATAATAATTAACCGAACAGCTGTTTCAGCTTACTGAATAAAATTTACCACTCAGCTTAATACTAACTTATATATAGTTGGTATTTAAACACCGGACGGTGCCAGCCTGACTCACGTAGGATATGTTTACGTACAATTATCATTTTACCACGGCTATTAATCCCGCCCACACGCCCACCACTATAACTCCTAAGCACCAGAATCAACAGTAGTGATCCACGAATACACCGAGTTGTGACACTCGGTAAGTCCCAGGAAAATTAAACTGTCTTGGAACCAGCAAAATTAACCCGGGAAGCACCACGGATAAAAATTTAATGGATTCTAAGTGAGTTATATCTATTTACTAAAGAATGTATGGGAGTATCGCCTAAACGCACGGAAATTCAGCGTAGTCGACACAAGATCGCCAAAGTATATCGGTCCAGATGTCACTTGTAATCTATTCAACGTTATGTTACCACCAAAGACTACATTCCCAGAGGATATGATGAGCCGACTGTTCACAGCAAGAATCGGGTGTTGAGCGCGGCTAGTCCAACATGGTCGAAATGTCAGTGATTATAAAGTAGACGCATTTAATACGTACGTAGTTACATATACTTAATCCTATTAATACTATAAACGCGAAAGTTTGTATGGATGTTTGTTACTCTTTCACATAAAAACTACACAACGGATTTGGCTGAAACTTTATTGTAATATAGCTGATACATCAGAATATCACATATGCATATATATGCGGGCGGAGCCGCGGGTATAAACTAGTACTTCATATACTTACTTGGAATACTTTGTGTCGACATATCGAGTGAAGTCTAGTTTCGTGGCAATTTCGAGAGAAAGGCCAAATTGGCCTCAAAGAAGCATGGCGTGCACAACAGATCGAGACAGAATTTCGCTCCGGCCCATCGCTTTCTGATTATAAGGCACAGATTCGGCCTCATTTGGAATACTGTTCTCATCTTTGATTAGGGGCAGCCATTGGGGTGCAGTCCAGGAGGGGAACTGGTACTGACCAGTTCCCCTTCTGGACCGCATCCAACGCAGAGCGAATTGAATCGTCGACTGCCAAGTTGCTTCAAATCGCCTAGACTCTGGCGTTGTGTAGAGATGTGGCCTCACCATCTTCTATCGCTTCTACTATGGAGAGTCCTCCGAGGAATTATCAGAAGTGAGACCTGCCGCCTCTTTTCGCCACCGTCCTACGCGACAGCAGTTTCATCCCCATCACTCCCACACAACTGTTCGCTTCTCTAGAAACTTTCTGCCTCGCACAACAAAACTATCTATCTGAATGAATTAACTGTCGCCTGTGGTATTCCTGGACCAATATGATATTCAAACCTTCAAGAAAAGAGCGTACTCCTTCTCTCACGACCGGCAATGCACTTGTGACGCTTCTGGTGTTGCGGGTGTCTATGCGCGGTGATAATGCCTCACCATAAGGCTATCCTTCTCATAAAAAAATCATATCGTGAGTGTTTGTATCTCCATAAACATAATTAAATACTTTACAACTTATTGTGTTTTCAAAATGAACTTTATAATGGTTTCTTTAAAACAAAATAGTCTTTTCTTTAAAAATATTTGCCACACGTGAGAATCTCAAGTTCTAAAAGACCGAGAGGGTCATAAGTTTTAAATCCGTAGCTAATTCAACAATCAATACAAACTTTTCTTCAAAACTGTCCAAAACACTTATCTACCTAACTTTAATCTCTAAAGCTTAAACAATTTTTCCCTGTAATTTTTTTATCAAATATTTCACTATGAAGAAATAGCACAGTGGAAAGAAAACTTGATACACAGGCTAAGCCTACAGCCAGCAAGTATTGAAAACTGTTGATGTAAGTTCACTTCAGTAATACAACAGTCGATGCCCATTGTCACGTCCGTCGGCCATCAAAACTAGTTCTAACAAACATAGTAAACATCGTGTCAACAGTCTTATAAAATCCTTATTTATGACACAATGGAATTATGACAGCTACGATTCCCGCCAATATTGCAAATCGCTAACCGTTACTAAAATAAACTTTCAATAAACGTTTATGAGATTTGTTGTTGAATTGTTTTCTGAATTGTTGACTAAATTTTAGGATTACGATATTATGGAGTGCAAGTTCGGTGTAGCCAGTTTTTTAAAATCTGTATTATTGAATAATAGGGCTTCATGTAAAATACCGTATGTAGATGCGTTCGTTAAATATTTCACAAACATCCTGGAACTTACGTATTAACAGTGGTTTTTTTTTTAAATATTTCCGTCTTTTTTGTTTCTTTTTTCTCCGCTTTTTATGACATAGCAAGCAAACGCCAAAAGATCATCTGATAGCAAAGCCGGGTTTCCTGCGACACTGCTTATTGTTTTCTAACATCAAACATCTAACAAAATATGGGCGTGGCCTAACTGTTTTCTTAACTCAAACAAGCAAATATATTATCCGAAGCTGACGGAAAATTACTCTGCGTTTGCCTGCGGGTGAGGGCCAATTTCATTTCATAGTTGCTTACAAATATTGAGGTGTGCATTTCGTATTTCCTGATTTGCACTTTCTGAGCAACGAAAAAAAGATTTCAGTCCAATCTTGTCAAGTAGATGTTAATTGTTCGTATATAAAAATCGTAAGAGACTGCAATGCTTTGTTAATAGGTTTGATTATCATGATTTGTTAGTTTGTTTTGTTATTTTTAGGAGCAGGAGACACGCCTTAAGTGAGTATCACAGTCATGATATCAGCAACTAGACGGCAACGTCTAGTTGCTGATCTCTTCGAATACACCCAGGGTTACTTGAGGGCTTAAACTTACGTAAACTCATTCATTCAGTGAAAGAATTGCACAACAATTTAACACTAAACATTTTGTTAGGTGAGTTATTCTTATAATCCACCTGGCCTATAAGGGACAAAATATAGCTTTCTCACGATAAAATGGACTAGTAAGGACTAGAATATATAACTTTTTGAAAACTGTTACTACAGAATCAATATTAAACAATAAAGCTATTCCATCATTAGTTAAATAATAACAATACGTGTAACCGCCAATATTGCAAACACGCTCAACAATGTTTAAACACTACTTAGAATCTGGTGTTTGCCGGAAACACTATTACACTTTGTTTTATTAACTGCTTTTAAAATTATTTTTATGTTGCTTCTGTTTTTCGTAGATGGGTTTGTAACCCAATAGGTATCTGTTCCTAATTAGGAACACTTAATTTTTTTTTATAATGAGACCAACGACTGAATGAGCTTAATTAATCGTAGCCCTACTTTTTGATTAGTCAGGTATACTAATCAAAAAGTAGGGCTTGGATTCTCGAGTTTCTGGTTGATGTTCGTTTCGCACGTCGCGTCATCCTGACTAAAGCCTCAACGGATTGGTTCGTCATATCAACAACTTCTAATGCTCCGCTACTAGTCACGAGAAAAGAGGTTCACGTTTAGGACTGCTATCTATAATCATGTTGGTCAGGCGCGTGGGTATAGCGTTAATGTTTAGTTGTATTATTGTTCGTTAGCCCTGCTGAAACTCGAGGATGACTTTGTCGTTTTTTTTTAAATAATTTTTTTAACTAGTGTACCTTCGGTAGCAGTTTAGTTATGGAAATAAATGATTGTTAAAATTTAAAAAACCTTTTCATCCATTTCATTCGTCGATTACTGAACAAATAACAAAAAATATTAATTGATTAAATTTGAGTCAATTTGTAAAATATAATGTGTGGAATAGATCTGTTTTCACCTACCCTCATATCAGAGGAAATGTGATTACACAAGCAACTCACATACATACATATGTGTGCGTCAGAGGAGGGTCGGACGCGTCAATTAATGCTGTCCTCGGATGTCGGGGATGGACAACATGTGAGAGCTAGTTAATCACACCAGTCCTGACTCCTGGTAAGGATGACGTGTCGAATAAACTGGATTAGCAATCATAGGAGATGAAGACGAATATTTCTGAATTATTTAGATTAGAAACCGCCCTTTATGTAACTAAATTAATGTTTTTCAATTTTATTAATTCTTATCTGAGGTGTCATTTAGAACATACTTAGTCTTGTCATATATAATATTGCAATTTTTTGCAATATTTATTTCTTTTGTTAGTTTAATACATTTATATAAAACCATTAAAAATATATAAACTTATTCGAAGTGGTCTCCGTTGGCTGCGACACAACAACAACAGTCCTATAAACGTTGAAGACAGTTAATAATAACACGTACTCTTTCTATGAGAAAATTCTCCAATACCAATCGTATGGATTGTTATCGTATGGAGCCCCTAAAGGACTCTAAACTCTCTTGCGTTTAGAGTAAGTCTTATTCTCTAACCATAAATCGCAATCCAGTGGTTTAAGATCAGAACTAGATGACAGCCAGTCTTCAGCAATGATGAAATTTAGAATGTCAGTCTCTAACCGAGATTGGGTGGATCCAGCTTTGTGACCCGGCGCCGAGTACTGCTGAAAGGACCATTCTTGTCTATTGAACATGGTGTTGTTAAAGGGCTTAACTACCTTTTCAAGAATGGTATTTTGATACATTTTTGCCGGCAATGTGCTACCTATTTCACAAAAATAACGTTCATTCACTTCTTTATGGCTAACACCCAACCATCACTGACGTTGAATAATGCCCACGTTATACTCTGATGATTAGTTGGGAAGCTTCTTTAGAGCTTTCTGCATAAATACTTTCATTTTGTATATTAAATTATTGCTCGATTGTAGAAAAATCTCATCCGTAAACAATTTTTTCTTTACAAACAAATTCTTCCTTATGCAAAGGGTGGCCTCTCTTACAATTACTGTAGTTGTTTTGATTTTGCCACCTTATTATTTTTAGATTATAAGTTAAGAAATAACAGGTGCTTCTCTTATAGGCTGCAACTCCAAGTCTAAAATATACGACATGACCTGGAATCCCAGGTACTATCTTCAGCTTCCGAGATAAAATCTTTTGTGTTCGGACAGGATTTCTTTGAATTATTTCCCTTACTACGTTATTGACCCTTTTCGTACGAACACTACGTGGACAGGCACATCATTTTCTATTACAAGCAGAGGAGGTTTCATTGTACCTATCAATAGCCCGGTACTTATGTTTAAGCTTATGCATATGGAATCTTTTAAAATTTGTATTTGGCTACAACTACTACTACCTACCTACTACCTTATGATACCATAAAGTAGGTATGTAGCCAAAAGCCAAAGGTTTTAATATCACAAAATATTTTACATATAACGCGAAAAATAGAATACAAGGAAAAATCATATAAAAATTATAGATTCCAAATTCAAAAGTAATATATTTTTTTATTGTAACAGTATTTAAGGCCGGACCAAGTATAATAATTACGTACGTACGTATTAAATATAAAAAATCCATATATACATGCATACCAAGTATATAAAATCAGTAAAAAAAGTTCAAGGAAAAATATGGAAACTGTTTTAAATATTATTTTCTATTCTGTCATAGTACAACGTAGCCTTCTGTAAAGTGAAATTATACCTCATTTGAAATTACTTCAAAATAAGTTTTCGTTTTTGTTGCATTTTATTACCGAATTGAGAATTATTACCGGATCCTCTCCCATCCCTCTTTTTCATTTAATTGTGGGAAAATATATATATTATTACATCTCAAAGTCCGTCCACGTCGACGTTAACGGTGAAAGGGACCCACAGAAACTTCGGAGTATTTATAGAATCTTTTCCAGTCAGTTACTAAAGCGCTTTTGAAGCACATTAATCCAAACATAATGAGGAGTGAAGATCTGCCTGAAGATTCATGATGACGAAGCGTTTAAACACTTGCAAAAAACTAACGATTGTGCCAAAGAAGAGCTTGCACGTGTTGAATGGAAATTAGCAAAAAGGTGTAAGTGAAAGCTCGCTGCACGCTCCATTAGTCACCATCTGACGGAGACGGCCAAGACCACGGATTATGATCAGTTTAGTACGGAACCGGCAAACCATTAATTGGTTTGAATCGGTACTTATTTACCGTGGCAAGATATCTTAGTTTAACTTTATGCACAGGCCTCGGCCATTTTATAGTAAAAGAATCAGCTACATAATAAAAATATAACTCAAATATACTAACCTATTTAGACACTGCACTCAAGTATACGTGGTTACTACAATCACAGATCTCCTTGTCTCTTACCTGTTCGTTTTATAACCGCTCATCACCTTAGACACTACCAGTTGGCCCCTGAAGTGTGTAAATACAGTATTTATGCTCCCTGAAAGCTTACAGTATGTACGGTGCTTGTGATCATTTGACAATGCTGATATGGCATTTATACATTTTATTGTACTAAATAAAGATTATTTAAAAAATGTATGTCATACAAGTTGGACGTTTCACTTTGGCCGACAAACATCACACCCCATTCGTCATTCTTACCTTTATTTATATCATATATTTTTCATTTATCTCATTTGGAAAATGGTAGGGGCGGCTGTTCTGCGAATCTGTTCGAAGAACACCGCCCCCGGGCCGGACAGGGTACCAGCCCGAGTGATGGCCCGAGCCCTCGACCACATGTCGGACCGCCTCAGGGAGGTGTTGGATGCTAGCTTGGCGTCCAGATGCTTCCCTGAGTGCTGGAAGAGCGGGAAGCTGGTCCTGTTGAGGAAGCCAGGACGGCCTGCCGATTCGGTCGCGGCCTACAGTCCCATCGTGTTGCTGGATGAGGCGGGCAAGTTGTTCGAGAGGGTGCTCTCTGCCCGCATCGTCCGGCACCTCAGCGAGGTGGGCCCCGACCTGTCGGACGCCCAATTCGGGTTCCGAGAAGGGCGTTCGACGGTCGATGCCGTGATGCCTCTGAGGGCCGTGACCGAAAAGGCGGTGAGCTGTGGCGGCGTGGTGTTGGCGGTGTCGTTAATTTGTTACGCTGATGACACATGGCGGCGAGAGCAGTTTTACCGCGGTCGCGACCTTCTGCGAGGAAGTCATCTCGCAGAGGGAGGCGGCGGAGAAGGCCCGGGAGGACGATCTCCACTCGGACCCGATCCGCCACCGGCAAACCGGATGGCGGAGGCGCGCCTACCATCGCCTCTTGCCGCCCTGAGTGTAGCCGCGGATGGGCGGGACGGGTTTTTCCCCCAACCGCTTCACAGGCTACCCGCGAGGGGGCGACGTTACGCGTGTGCCGTACGTCGCCTAAATTGAGAGTTTACCATCAGACGACGGAGCCCGCTTCAGTGCGGGCAGGCGCTGGGAGGGGTCCGGATCTCTCCCGTGTCAGGCGCAGAGTGGTGGTTTAGTGGGTAGTCTGGCGAGTCAGTCAGGAGTCCCACACAAAGTGAACCCCCTGTCCCCGCGGGGGGGGGGGAGCGAAGTGCGTAAAGGCATTCCACCACTTAAAAAAAAAAAGTTATTAATAGACTGACAAGACTGACATACTGGCATTACTAACAATAAAGTAAAAAAACACTTTGCAAAGTCAGGTCTGAACGTGCCTGCTCTGTGTACGTCTGACTTGCCGACCAAGATTAATGATATCTGTGGAGATTCCTGGACCAATCGCAGCTCTGCCACTGAATTAATTACTTAGGACGAAGCTCAAACTGTGATTAATTGTGAACAAATCGCATCGCAGGACCGCTGCCACTATATACTTATACTACCTATACTATGCTATCGCATGTTGAGCATAATGCTAACATTCCCAAGGTTTGTGCTGCCTATTAATCTTGGTTACAAAGTTTCGAAAGTGTTTCAAGTCAAGTTTGTAAACTTATAATACTATAATATTATTATAAATACAAATCTATTTTATGTCTATATCTAGATTGTCATGGAAAGTGCAGGTTTAAATTATGAAAGTTATTGTAAATTATAAAAACCTATTGAAAAGTAAATGCTAATTATAATTAAAATCTATACTAATATATGAAGCTGAAATTTGTTTGTTTGTTTTCTTGGATCACATAGGAAATATCATTAGTGATCATCTATTAAATAGTTGCATAGATCAGAGAGGCGTGGCCTATGTCCATCAGTGCAACAAGCTGATGATGATAAATGCATTTCCAATTCAGCTTGATATAATTACGCTTGTTTGGTCAAGAGACCTGATACGCAATAGTGTACGGAGTCAGAGGGTAGATAGTATCAAAAATGATCTTGTTATCCTGAGTGTCAGCTCTAAGAACACAAGGACTGTTCTAATCATAGACTACTTAGATAAATTAACTAGTAGACACCATCTTGTGCTTACAATTAATTTTATGCCGTAATAAAATGAATCATATCTACTTTTTTGGTATAGCATTTTCTTAAATAAAATAATAGCGATAGTAGGTTTTACATAAATTGAAGTCACAAGAAAGTTCTACATATGTAGTTAACTTTTAACTTCTGACGCAAACGTCTTATAAGTTTGGGGCGTGCATGCATGCATGCGTACGTGCGCGCGTGCGGTTTTGTGTGTGTGCGTGTGTGCGGGTGCGCGTGGGCGCGTGTGCGCGTGTACGTGATTGAATGAGTGAGTACGTGGGTACGTGCGTGCGTGTGTGCGTGCGTGCGTGCGTGTGTGTGTGTGTGTGGCATCGTAGCTCTCAAACGGATGAACCGATTTTGAGGCGGTTTTTTCATTTGAAAGCCAATTTCTTTGCAGTGGTTCTTAACTATGTTTGGTTAATATCGGTACATCAGTGTAAGAGTACCAGCTCTTTTCCAAAATGATGTAAGTCCATTTTTGGGGTATGATTACTCAATTAACGGCTTACGTAGGGTGTTTTTTAATTTTTTTATTGTAGCATGTTAGTATATCTTTTGTAGTATGTAATCTTATGTAATATGTAAGATGGTTATACATGGAGTCTGTTCTAACAAAACATATTAAATAATTCACATGTCTTTTGAGGTCTCGCATTCTCTTGGGAAGTGTGATATAACCTCTGCCTGCCAAAACAGTTCCGTATAATGTGCGTACATTTTTAAACAATGACGTCATATTAATTACGCATCTCATAGTTTATTAAATGGTCAGGTATTAGTACCAGAAACTCCACAAGACGTATTAAAAAACAAACCGCTAAGTGTTTACCTGTCGGTTTTAAATAATAACAACTTTATTTTAGTAATTTTATAGTCCCAAAAGCATTTAAGCTAATTAGTGGTGGTACTAAAAATTGAAAAAACAACTGTTATTGTACATTCGAGTTCAACTGTTTTTCAATCATGTTATTGGTAGGTGAAAATATTACCAAAACCAACACTATGTGCATGACTTACTGAAACAATTGTGTAACTCTAGTTTCGAAGTCAGAGGGTAAACCTGGTAGCGTCAAAGCCCTAACTATTAATGGCCTCCCCCTCGTAAAATATAAAAAATAGGCCTTACAAGTAGGTCAGTTGCTACATAGGACTCAAGAAGGAAACATCCTGCAGACCTTGGTCGCTGCTTGATCATTCTGCGAAACAAGCCTCAGGCCTTGTTTCTTCTACCAAACTCAATTTTATTCTTGAATTAGTAGCTACACAATAAATACGAGGAAAACTTTGGGGAAGCGACTAATGTAACAGTCATAGTGCAATCTATAAATATAAATTTAAATGATATTATACATCGTGTTTCAAGTATCGAGATCTCGCCCTCGGCAGAGGGCGCCACTCTCGGGCGCCGCATAACTTAAAATGAACACTTGAAAAGTTTAAGTTTTTCCCGCGAGCTGTACCAAGTGTGCTTACAATTTCTTCGGACGATATTATCGATTTTTAATTATGGCTGAGAAGAGGACGCTGCCAGACGTAAAGTATTAAACTTCTTGTTCCTTATTAAGTTTCAAGTAAAGCTGAATGTTCTAGTACGATAGTTTGAAGGCTTTAGCGTCTTCAAACCGAGATTTTTTACATTGTGAATGCCTCAGTGCCTTGTTTACCTACGTTATTTTATAAATAAGGTAAATAAGGAACTAATATATATTTTTAAGATAGACTTAGCTAAACTTGCCTTAGTAGTATGTATTTTATTATGAGAAGCTATAAGTTTTTGACAACGAACTAACCGGATTCGAAATAGTCAATCCTAGATACAAATACAATGGATGGTGAATTTATTCACAGAGATTGTACTTACTATATCAACTAGATAGTCAAGTAACGTTTTGTTATTTCTATTAAAGATCTAAATTAACTTTTAAATTGCTCTTTTGTAATAGTTAAGTCATATGCGATTAATTAATAATACATAAATTGAATTATTACTTTAGAATAAAATCTCTATTTAGTGATTGTGCTCTTAAAATCCAGGAATTCCAGGAATCCAGGTGCCATTAAGAGAGACGTCTAAAATATATATTTTGAACAATGATCACTTTTCTTTGTTACAGATGCAAAAGTTTTCAAAACACAAAACGAGGCGAAGTATGTAGAATTCCTGGGTGCACCGTTACGCCATCTATTGGTGCACAGCCTACACCGATTCGGATGCAACACGTCCAAGTTGAAACATTTCGACTTTTTATTCAATATGTTTACACTGGCAAGGTAGATTTATATTATGGCTAGGTATATTATTATTGAGATTTCTATTCAAACCTAATAGTATTTTTTAACTTCGTGAATTTATTTTAATAACCATTTTGTTTTTAAACATTTTCACAACAGTATCAATAGATGGCGCTTTTCAAAAAATGTAAAACATATAGTTTTTTTTAATCGCACCTTTCAAATCATAATTTTTAATTTTCATATTTATAGCTTTTATTACAAGATTCTGGAGTATTTGAAATGATGACATTAGCTGCAGACTTAGGAGTAGAAGATCTGCGAGCTGCATGTGAAGATCATGTTACATCAACGTTGAGTGTAGAGAGTGCCTGTACACTATTGGCTGCCGCTATGGAAATACAGGACCGACCAGGTAGTAAATAGTGTATTAACAAAACCGTAATTTTATATATTATATCAGATGCGATGGTGGTGTAATGGTCAGCATAGTTGCCTTCCAAGCAGTTGATCCGGGTTCGATTCCCGGCCATCGCACACTTTTTGTAATTTGCATTAGTACTTTTTTTTTCTTCAGTACATATCAGCGTTATCAGCCTGTTAAAGGCTACCATTGGTGGACAAGAGCAATATAATTTCATGAAAATATTTTAACAATTCCTGCGTAGTATTATTTATCCGGTTCCCATTACCTATTATAAAATTTCTAGTACATAATATGTATCCGTATTTGGTATCATCATCCATTCCAAACTTATTAGACATCGGCGAAACGTCCACACGTAGGTGTTAGTGTCCAGTTTCTTAATTATAATTGGTCTATTTCTGATGTACAAAAATATAAAATCATAAAACAATGGAAAATAACAAAGATTGAAAGAAAATTTTAATACCATGTTTTTTATTCTATAAACTTTGTATTTTTTAAACTCTTGAAACATTTGACAACTGTTGAACTCAATGCATTACTACCCATAGAGTAATACTTATTTTTTATTATTAGGTACAAGATACGGTTTAAGCTATTATTTGTTTATATGACGAAATTCCATTTATCATTTAGTTCAAGTACAAGTGCTATTATATCGACACTGAGCAATAGTGAACATTAAGCCTTATTGATGTTATCGTGTAAACTGAAATTCGAAACAACACAAAAAATGCATGGCAAATGGCAATAGGGAATATGCATAAAGTTTTTATTTGTCTCCAATATTTTTCCAATATTTTATATTGTCTTTACATACTTAACTGCGTATGTTTAAAGTGAAACTTTTATTACATCGTCTAAAATTTTTTGGTCTGTGTATCGTATGTCGTGACGATCGGCCAGTGTCCAGTGGCCAGTCGGACGGTGTGCCAGTGCTCCACGCTAATTTGTTTCTTTTTGTCAGGGTTTAATGTAAAGTTGTTATTTATTTGATTTATTTATTTGCATGTGAAAAAAGTTTCACTTTTACCGTGGTTTCATAAAACCACACAATCCTTTTTTTTATTTAATGTTTAGTGAAACCTAGAAAATATTAAATAAAAAGTGAAATTAAGAGAGGGAAATACGAACTTACGAAACGCGTACTATTGGTCGAAACGAATGGTCGACGTCAATGGTCACGTCATCGAAATTATCGGAGTCGAAATTCTAAGTATGTTAGTAGTGTTTCTCAGAAAAGTTACCTTCTTTCATGATTTCTTTAACAATTAAAATTGATAATAAGTAATATGTAAATGAAACTGAATAGTAAATAAACGAAAGTGACAATGTTGTCTTTGGCTATGTCAGAAGCGCGTGCAAAATGGCGGCGTTTGAATAGCTCAAATTTACTCAGTGTTTTAAATTTCACTTTGAAAATTAGTTTGACTATTTTTATTTCATAAATGATCAGATTAAGAAATAAAAAAAAACATGCATATTCAATAATGGCAATATTCAAAATCAGAGGAAAAGATAAGTTTAAATAGCTGGAAAGAACTTATTATTAATAATTAATATGTAAAAGATGTATTTAGCAATTTTACATCAACGATTTTAATACAGATATAAAGAATGAGATTAACTTAAACAATTTTAAAAAATGATCATGTGTAAAGTAAACTACTAGCATAAATGAAATGAAGTTTAGTGTCCTTCTCTACCATAGTCCCATTAAAGGTGGCGTCATTTATAATCTGTGACCAGAGAGCACTGACCATAGAGAAGAGAATGAAAAAATTGACAGAGTAAGAGCGCCAAGCCCGGCTTCTATAGCGTTAACGTTTGTTTTCCGGAGCTATTTTTCACCTAAATTTAATAATTATCAACGAAAATGGCTTACAAAGGACCACCAAAAGTACAAAAGGTGATGGTTCAACCCATCAACCTTATCTTCAGATACTTACAAAACAGGAGTCGCGTACAAATTTGGTTGTACGAGAACGTGAATTTAAGAATTGAGGGCCACATCGTGGGATTCGATGAATATATGAACATTGTTTTGGATGATGCTGAGGAAGTTTATATGAAGACGAAAAATAGAAAACAAATCGGACGGGTTATGATGAAGGGGGACAATATAACGTTAATACAGAACGTTAATCCTAACGCGTCGATTTAATTTAGGTTATGGTGTAGTGTTAAGTTCATTCCCAATAAACATGGAAACAAGTGTTTTATACGAAGCTTTGGCTTGTGAGTTCTGTACAACAGTGTTTCATCATTAAATTTAAGTATATTTGTCCATACAAACGAGTTTTATTTGTTTCCTATGCTATGAGAATATTGACAATGATCTATGAACAAAGATGCCCTCAGTATGTGTTAACAATGCTACTCGCTAACATTTATGGATATTATACTGTTGTTTTGCTGGCCGTTAGCAGATTTATTCCAAAATAACAATGGCTTGCTATTATTGGCAATTGTACTAAAGTATTTAATATAATCTAATAGCAGGTAAACTACATGTTAATAAGTGTGTTATAATATGAAACTCATCATTGGAAATATTATAAAAATATTGTAAAATGAATTTCTAGGCTGTTTTAAGAGTTTTAAGTGTGGCATTTATATGTGGCCAAGTGATATTTGGTACACCTGTACAAACTAAACTTTTAAATCTGAACTCATCTGTGCCAGCATATAACCAACTTAACTAGGTCATTCAATAAATATTCTTTAGGTCAATTCCTTCCTCTGCTGAGCAGTCAAGACCTATAACTCACAATACCTGTGCACATGGTTCCCTCCCTTTATTGTCTTGGATCCTTTAAGCTCAAAGTGAAGAAGCATCTTATTAAGCCGCCGTAGTGAGAATTACTATGATGCATTGTCATTTACGATGAAGTTAGTAACACAAAGATGTGTTCTGATTTATTTGTAGTATACCTTGTCTGACTGACTCCTTTTTTAATACTGATATCAAGAAACCCAGGTATAGAATACTGAGATAAATGTTATTTCTTGAACAGACAATACACAGATTGATATAGTTATTGAGTAACTATGATATAACTTGCAGTTTTGTTCTACCAAACATTGTTAAATACATATTATTATTTGTACCTATAAAATACTTATATATGTAAAATACTAACATTCTTCTTTTTATATATTGTTCTGCCAAAATTAATTTAAAATTACACTGCCTGATGGAAAGCACAGGCAGCATCAAAGAGTGGTGGTCACAATACTCATTGCTTGTGCAGACAATACAGCATAGTGACCCACACTATGGTGGTTTCATTTTACATTGATCTTCTGTGTAACAGTAGTACTGCCGGTCGAGCCAGCTCAACCAATCTAAAATCGGTTTGGCTCTACTACCTGTTAATCTCCTCCTTAATCCTTGTCTAATTAAGCTATGATCTAAAAATTAGCTCCAGTTATCCAATGTAACTACCTGCAACCTTAAGTACAACTACAAAGTATAATAAATGTACAAACTATAATATACCCAGCGGATTTATGTATATTCAGCACATTTATCATGTATTCCAGAATATTACAAAAAACCGAATAAGCCATTAAGGACAACAATCTACCTCTGTGTCAAATCTTATGCAAAGCTATTTAGCCGTTCTGGGCTGATTGAGTTAAAACAATCTTAACTTTCTCCTATCAACATTAGTAGTCTCAGAGTAAATAACCAATTAATTAATGGGTATCAAAAGAATTAACGAGAGTTTATAAAACAGGTAATATCAACTTTATTCTGTCTATTGTAAATATGCAACAAAACAACCAATTCAGCGTGTTTCTCTTCTCCATTGCTAGGCGGTAAGAGTGCGTCTTCGTTCATGGAGCGCTGCATCGCATTCATCGGAGACAACGCCGCGGACTGCGTCAAGACCAACGCCTTCTTGAATTTACCCAAGGAAGCACTCATCAAGCTCATTTCTTCGGATTTTGTTAGTTTCTTTTATTGATTATTGTTTAGTATAAACACTTACTGTTAATTTATGGTATACTTGTTAAAACCCGCATTGACACCGCGGCGAAGTTAGTTTTTAAAAAAAGTTGCCTAAGTTACTCCTTTAGTTAACTATCAGCGAAAGCCCCGTCAAAATCGGTTCAGCCGTTCCAGAGTTTCTCCGGAACAATCAGACAGACAAAAAAACATTTTTTTTTTATGTAAGTATCGAATATAGTTACTTTCATTGGCATTTAATGAAAAACTGTTAATTCAAAATTACTAACAGTCACTTCCACTTTATTTATTTATATAGATAGGAACGAACGAATAGACACGGTCACAAGTACGATGCCGCTTTTGACCTCCTTCCCTAGAACCAAGGAGGGGTTTTTTGATCTCGCAAAAAGCTCTGATCGAAGTACAGCCTTCCCTAACATATTTACTATTTACATAGGCCAAAACAACGGTCACATTTTCTGTTGCTTGATTGTTTTTCTAAGGCGTTTACAATAACTGAGAAAATTCATGAAAAAAATTGTCTTTGGTACTCTTTCTCGATATTATAAAGTTAAAAGAATTACGCAACTTAAAATACTAAAATGGCTAAGGCATAAGTTTTATACTGAAGTATGGAGTGTTTAACTTGTGGAGTACCTAATGGATGACAGGAGAGGATCCTTTATCATCTGCATATTTAAAAAGTCAGAATAGCAGAAGAATAGTTCATTGCAAAAATTTGGTACAATTACCTAACATTCAAAATAAATTACCTAGATACTTTCTAATTGTATAAATATTGATAGTAATTTTCATTTTTGTAATCTCCAGCTATGTCTTGAAGAGGAAGAAGTGTGGCGCTGTGCGTTGGCGTGGGCTAAACAACGCGCGGGTGTCACCCAGCCCACCGCTCATTGGACCGAGGAGGAACGGGCCAGGGTTTGCACTCACCTGGCGCCACTCATGCAGCATGTTCGGTTACTGCTCATCGGTGAGTGAGATGTCTAACACGTCTGTCTTATACAATGCAGCCAAGGTAAGCTAACCCTATCGCTCGGCTGCGTTATACTACTCGAAACAAACTTAAGTCATACAAGAGATCGGTCTCACCTCCTAGACAGTCATAAAAAATGTTCAAGCGTTGTCAAAAGATTTGATATCTTAATACAAATGGAACTAATTTAAAGCGCCATCAGGTAGACGAGTCACCTTGTGGTGTAACTTATGGATGGATGTGCAGTTAAGTGAAACGAGTAGGTATATCGAGGCTTCTCGACTGTCACAACTTGAGTAGGGGTTCTTAATTCAAATTATAGAAATAAAATAGAGATAGTGAATTTGGAAAAAACATATTAGGGACTCGATCATAGACAAAAATGTATAATCCTAGTATTCACAAGATCACATTCTACATACTACATGCAACTGCTAAGTTAGCTCATCTTGCATACCGATCTCCAAGGCTGTCGTTCCAGATAGCGCAGTGTTCGCTGAAGAGGTGGAGCCCACGGGCGCCGTGCCCATGGAGCTGTCGCTGGAGCGCTACCGCCGCGCCGCGCTGCTCGCCGCGCCGCCGCCGCCGGCCCCCTGCGACAAGAGGACGCAGCCCAGGTATGCGCCCGCAACCACCTCATCTCGACCTTACCCGCCTGAAGGTCGACTGGGAGAGAATGCCATGTGGCATTAAGGTCAAATCTGTGCAAGATTCTCTGGGAACCACTGATACGGCACATATCGCTCCTGGAACAATAGGTTACAGGAATGTATCGTAAATAAATACCGATGTCTCCTTCATTAAAACGAATATTACAAAACAACTCAGGAAATATATTTATTTCAACTTTTTATTCCTATTACAATTTTTAAGCAAATAAACAATAAAATATATTACACAATTGAGTAGTCCAAAGCAGTGACGTTCACAAGTTTGTATTTAGTACATTTTTCATATAAAGTTATCGTTTTGACAGATATAAAAAGTACCTAATTTGACTAAGGTGTCTTCATACCCTATTGCTGCAGAACTATTCGACTCGAATTAGAATAGGAACGTCAATGACCTCTTGCTGTCAAATAACCCTAAAAAAGTACGGTGTGCAACGAAACCTTATTTAGGTACCTATCAATAATGTTTTTTACCGAGTCTTAGTTATTCAAAGTGAAAAAAAGTCTTAAATTAATTAGTCATAAATATTATAAAAAATACAGTGTAGTTTTAATATTATATATATATTATTAATACAGGTAAATAAGTGCCTATTTCTATTTTAAGTAGCAATTGATATATTAAATACCTACATTAATCTCATGTTTTATTTTATAGTAGAGACGCAGCGATGACGATGATAATAATTAATGATCATTCCCATCGATAAAAACAATATACTTTTGCAAATTACTATGTGAAATTTCTAAATAACTCTTAGCTTAAGAATTCTAGTAAGTTATGATAGTTCAACGTTGCCAATGATTAGAAAATAGTATTCGTTACTAAAAACTCCTGTAACAATCCATAACGGGGTTAAGTCTTCGCTGTCCTCGTACAATATGTATCACAATTGGTTTGTTACAGATTAGCAGTTAACATGTTCACCGGATCGCTAATTCTGCAGCAAGACAAGAGCGCATTTCAGGCTGTCATCAACAACTGGTAAGCTCTCTTTAAATTGTGTTTAAATTACTTTTTAGTCTTTAACTTTATTAGTTAGTATTACAAAAAAGATGTAAGCTATAGATTTCAGATTTTTACTATTTTTACATATTTTAAGTTTGTAAGAGTGCTAATGGAGGGAATTATAACATTATCTACTCTATTTACATGTTTGTTATTTTAAACTTTATTGTATTCCTATTTTTATGTTTCTGTTAATTTTCTTGTAGACTATGGGCCTGTGTGAAAATTGATGGGTCATGTGAACCGCCAGGAGACCTTTGTAGAAAGATACAGGGGCACAAAACAATAACATTCGGCACTGTGACGTCACTTGTAATCTTTCCAACTGAGTACAGGAAAAGGGGACGGGGTACAAGGGTAGGGCCTTAGATTTTTCTTCCTTGTCACATGATGCTGTACAAAAATAGTGCGCCACAAAGTTGTTTTTTTTTATTCTCCCGGTCAATTGGGTCATTTGATTTTGTCCTGGGCGATCATTCGCTACATAATATTACATGCCTTTGAATAACGATGACGATCGTCCGCGCAGGTGTGGCACTCCGAAGCAGTCCTGGCGGCTGATATTCCGCGCGTCCACGCACGGCTACTCGGCGCAGGCCTTCCACTCGCACTGCGACGGCATCGCTCCCGTGCTACTGCTGGTGCAGGTATGGAACCACGCTGCGTCCTGCCCCTGACGCACATATATGAGGAAAGTAAAATAGTCGTAAATCAATAGTTTTAATACAGTCATTTAGGAAAACGTGTGTTGCCTGACTGGTGTATACTTAAGTTATTATTAATGTACATAAAATATTGATAGAATAACTTCGAAGGGTTCCAAGGCGAGGTGAGAATGCACTTCCACAATGCTCGTAAGCTGTCTGTATAGCCGGGTCAATTCAAATTATGGTCCTTTCTTCAAAAAGCCTTCGTATAGTTTTATTTAACATTAGCCGATCCCGCGGTGTTGTACCTGCGGTACAACAACAGTCGCGGGTAATACCGTGGGGCAAAGTTAGTTTAAAAAAATTAGCCTGTGTACTTTTATATCATCAGTTATCTTTCAATAAAAGTTTCGTTAAAATCGGTCCAGCTGTTTTCGAGATTAGTTAGAACAAAGAGACAGAAAAAAAATGATATATATATATATATATATA
>PKRV01001513.1:186072-246224 GCA_003709505.1 Hyphantria cunea | reverse complement strand
TGTGTGTGTATTTAGTAAAAAGCGGTTATTTTAATATTACAAAAAGGACTCCAATTTTATTTATTTCTATGATGTTCATAGACTTAAAGAAATAATACGTCTGTAGTTCGTGTCGGTGTTTGTTCTCACAGTGATGCCGGCGCTCACCATCTGCAACTGAAGCTCAACTCGTTATAATGCCTGTAAAGATTAAATATATAACAATAAATTCATCGATTATTTAGTGTTATCGTCATACAATACCTTCAAACGAGTTATTTTTCAATATTTTAATACTGGGAAAAGGCTGCATTGGTTTTCATGTAACGTGGTATGCGATGTTCGGTGGGCACTAAACGGCTGTACGCCGGCAGCTGTCCCGCGGCGAGGTGGTGGGCGGGTTCTGCGAGGCGGCGTGGGGCGCGGGCGGCGCGGGCGGCTACGTGGCGGCCGAGCGCGCCTTCCTCTTCGCGCTCGCGCAGCCCGCCGCGCGCTACGCGCTCAACAAGAAGCCCTTCGCGCTCTGCTACCACCCCGAGTGAGCCTCTCCCGCGCACTCACACTCACACGCACACGCACACGCACACGCACACACACACGCACACGCACACGCGCTGACGTTCTTGTGCCGCACGCTTTCCGACCGAACCTTCTCGTGTCGAAGAGCGTGTCGCGTTAAAACACGGAACTCGCTACCGGCGGCCGTGTTTCCCTCCGATCCCCAGATCCCAGGGATCGAGCGGAACGGAAGAAAACACCTCAATAGGCCACCGTAATGTGGGTGACCGTGTTGCATTGTCCACGTTCATGACGTGGATTGTGATCACAACTCTTAGATTCTACTCGTGCTTTCCATCAGGCAGAAGAGAACATTTCGGCAACTAATTTATATAGAAAAAAAAGACTGAAATGTGGGCTTTAACACGAGTCTAATTACTTTTGGTAATATATACATGAATATTTATTTTACATACACACGATCGCTCTTAAATCGATTGCCTGAGAGACATAATTATTTTTACTCATAGTACTGTGCGATCAACAGTTGCGGTCCAATATTCGGCGCGGGCGCAGACCTGTTGATCTCGAACAACTGCAACACCAATAGCGAGAGCTACAGCAACCTGCACTCGTACGGAGACCAGATAGCGCCCGCCTGCCTCGCCACAGAGTACAACTTCACCGTGCGAGACTATGAAGTGTTCACCTATAAACATAATTAATTAACAAATTGGTGCCTTTAAATTATATCGTTATTTTATGTGTGTCCCTTAGACGGTGTGTTTAATCATTGTACTTAAAATTTTCATATAAAATTGCAATGCTTTTAATATAAATGAGAAAGTATTTTGTGTAATGTGTTTGTTTTTTTAAGTTATTACTTGTAAATGATTTTGTGAATGCATTATAGCGAATCAAAAGACAGCGTTATATTCCTTATTCTTATAGAAATGATCGTGTAATGTTCAAAAATGTATACACTTATTAAATAAAATTTTCAATAAATATATAGAGACTTGAGAATCAGTTTTAAATAAAATATCATACCGTCTTGTCTATTTATACATTAATACGTGAAGCAAAGGCGTTCATAGACGGCGGTAATTGTTTACCATCGGTCGATTCGTCTGTTCGTTTGCCCCCTATTCAATAAAAAAACCTTGCCTCCAATATTTCATATACCTCTGTTTGCATTTATTACTAAAAATATACGAACGGAGTGATATGAAACTTAATATACTTAAAAAAATTAAAAAGTGTTAAAGTTTATACGGAGGAGGAGTGCAAAAACCTAAAGAAATAATAAAATAATTGAATTATAGTCGAATTTCGATCACTGGTCTCTAGTACAGTGAATTATGTTATACTATGATCACACACAAGCTGTAGTTTCATGTACCTCATTGCTAGATGGCGCTATTCGCAATTCACTGACTTTACTGATAATTGTGGTTGTCTATTGTGTTACTAGAGGGCGGAAGTAGGTAATTTGGAGTTTGTCTAATAGAGGGCGATACTTATCATTGAGAACGGTAGTGTACAGAAAAAATAAAATTATTATTATTTTAACACTAACTCACCCACGCAGCCTCGTCTGCGTCTCATATTGCCAGAAACGTAATGTTATAATAGCGGGATTAAATTTGTTTACCATCAAAAGTTTTAGGGAAGGCTGATGACTTAAAAGATGGACACGATGTCGCTAGGCCTTTTAAAGAAAAACAATTCTTTCCTACATTGTTTTTGAGAAATTAAACCGTTTACCCAGCGCATGTAATAGAGGCTCTTAAAAAGATATTTTTTTCCGTGTTTGCATAATTTTTTATTTCTACTCCACTTTTTGGCCATAGCGTGATGATAGGTATTATCTAATATAGCCTATAGGTAATAGTAGTATCAACATATCGCCTTCCATTACTGAGCGAAGGTCTTCCTAAATGGACCAGCAGATCGGGGGGAACTACTTTCTCACATAAAACCAACCTAAAATGACAGCATTCGTGGTTGCCGTGTTTCTTTGGTGACTGACGTGATCAGCGCAATGATGCAGAACAAAACCTTTTTAGTCGATACTAGCTATCGACTAAAAAGGTTGTCTGGTCTGTCTCACACTGAAATAACTTTCGAATCTGACATATACTTTCTGGGTTATGCGAGTCCAACCAAATAATCAATAGCTTCATAATGTTAGTCGGTACTGATGATTAAACTATGCGAGAATAGCTTTATGATAATATATCTTGATAGTATCTTGAACTTACGCATAAACATTTTAAAATGCTTAAAATGGATTGGTGGTCCAGTACACAGCTGGTGTTTCCACTCATTAGGGGGTCTTAAAAATTAGATTGCCATAGATTCGTCGTAATACCAAGGATTTTCGTTCTGGATTAGACTTCGGTAACTGTTACCCGAAAAAGCGCGCGCTTTTTAGTCGTGGACCGAGTCGTGCAAAATCATCGTTCCACCGACGGATGGTCGATATCCGACGAGATTTCTGCACAAAAATATGACCACTGTCAATTCTTATTGTCATTTACGTGAACATTATTTATAATAAGATGTTTTTTCTTATTTACATCTAACGTCTGCCCGTTATGCGCGGTTAATATTTCTCGAACAAAGACAGTTGTTTCTGATCGATAACGGTTCTGTGGTTATTCTGATTAACATTGATGAATTACTGAGCACTTTTTCTTGACAGCTTCTAAACCACGTATTATTTGTCCATATTGTTATAGGCGTACCATATTTTTCTCGTAATTGTATTTTAACTTTCTAAGTTTTCTCCCAATATCTCTGAGCTGATTGCTCCATAATTTTTTGTTGTGGATGAACTTTTCCGGATGTTGTATATGAACCCGGATGCAGTCACCAATAACTTGCAACAAAAAAACCTATTACGATTGTCAAGATCTTTACCATAAGTGCTGTTATTAACATTTCGCGGTTTGGATGTTTGACTGTGCTGCACCTATTATGGGGTTCCATATTTTGGTGATAAATACGTTTAAAATATATATATTAAAAATTCTATGTACTTATTACATAGTTATGATTAGAAGTAAAAAAAAAATATGTTCATGTCATAGTAATTGCTATGAGCAATAAGGGCGGTCTTTGTGCATCATATTTTTGTTAATTTAGTAGTAGTAATAGTTAAGACTGTGACTGTATTTTTAATTGTTTGTAAACCTTGGTGTACCGATTCCTTTCATATACACAAAATAAGATTCAATGCATGAAATTTAATTTCAAACGAAGTACAAATGACTAAAGATTACTTATGTAATTCTTCCTGAAAGTTTTTAAATTAGGACAGTAATAAAATCAGCCGATGAAAATCTAATTTAATTTTCAAATTAAGAACTCTTTGAGAATCTTTCCATGTTTGATGCCATCGTACTGTCATTTGTTTTTGCCAAATTGGCGGGAAGAAAAAAAAATACTGTTGTGTATCGAAATGGCTTTAGTTTGAATTTGGTCGAAACAATATTATATTTCTAGAGAAAGACGACTTGTTAACCTCTAAGCATCAGTAGGTATGTGTATAATTGTACCTTTTCTATATACCTTGACCAATTTGAACCTAAACCGCATGTTAAAAAAGTAATCGGTCGCGTATGCTTTTAGATACCTGTGGCATATACATCGTCGAAGACTAGTGGTTTGTTAAATTTCAGATTGCACTCGGATAATTAACAAAATTAACAGATGTAAAATTAACGTTACGATTATTTAATCCATTTTTGTTGACTAACATTGGGAAGTGGGATTTAACGTTCTAAATTCTTTACTAAGTCCGTTCTATCGTTCGTACCTACCTTTTTATTGTCAACTTTGGAAATCATTACATAGATATGGTAAGTACCACAAATAACAAACCATAGAAATATGATGCGTTAACCCACAATTTGCTGCAATTTCTTAATGACTCTCTAGATTTATCAGTTAAATAGAAATTCTTGTTTCGATGTGCAAAGTTGGTTGTAATTCCCCAGAAAGATTACAGTTGTTTGACCTTGCAGAACCGGTTATGAACCTGGAGACTGACTTCACTTATAATAACTTACACACACATAGTTGTGAAGTAACCCTAATTTAAACATAGAAATGATTAATAAGTTTTCTATTTAATGTAAAAAGAAGCCTTGAAGTCATTTGATGTAATATTTCGTAATTTATAATAGAGTAGAGAGACCAACCAATCAGCGACAGCCAAATCCATACTATATATGTTATAAAGTCAAAGACAGCGAATCCATGGTGTTGAACCATTTTTAGGGACTATTTTACCAAAGAAAAGATTTTTCAAAATAAATGTCATAATTCAACTTTTCTTACTGAACTACCATTCCTCTGACCAGTGTTTGTACTTATCTAAAGTCTGATTTTCAAGTTCATCTGGAAATGCAGTAATTTTGGGAAAGTTATTGAGATTGATGAGCTGAAGTTATAGTTATGCTAACCTGAACACACCTTGTGTATTATTATTATAAATTCGAAAGTAACTCAGTCTATCTATCTGGTTGAAATGAACAGCTAAACCACTTGAACCGATTTAGATGAATTTGATGAATAAAAGGCATGTCTGTGAAATGTATCAAGACTAAATCTATTCCAAAGAAGTTTTCTAGTCTAGGTTTTTTTGCGTAGAATAGTGGGCAAACTAACAGACCCGATGGTAAGCGGTTACCACCGCTCATGCACACCCGCAACACCAAAAGTGGCACAAGTGCGTTGCCGGCTTTTAAGAGATGGGGAGGGAGATTAGGCAATGTGTTGCAGTTGTAGTATTAGCCCATGGGCCTCCGGTGGATACCTTTCATCTCACCGGTTCATTCATGCCGAAGCGTGAAGTTAGAATTCTGTCAAAGACTCCTATTGGCAAGATATAACTCGAGGTAAGGTATTTTTATTCGCATGGTATTTTATTGTGTACCTACCTGTACAGACTTGATAGTAATTATATAATTAGCTTTATTATGCAATTATGCGGGACGACTTGCATGTGAGGGCTGGCAGCGACTGGATGCAATAAGCAACAGACCGGACTGTAGTGTTCCTTGGCAGTGTCCTATGTTCAGCAGTGGACAAAAGCGGGCCGATGATGGTGATTATGCAATTCAATGTAAGTGTATAATTAGTATATATTACAGCAAAATAATCTAAGTCAAAACGAGACCGTTCAACAGTAAAAATTTTTTTTGTTTACAACAACTTTATGACAACCATGAGAGTTTTAAAACGTATTTCTAGTAGAAACTATATCGAGGCTAAAGGTCTTTAAACTCGGTTTTGGATCATTAAACATAATTAGGACATCTGAAACGAACACCCGTTTTTTACTTTCGGTTTTTTAAAACTAAAAACGTTTATTCCAATCTGAATCGGTCTGACTTTTTTCATTTTTGCATGAATTGTCAAACGATTATCTAAAAGTGTAGAGGAATGCTACGCTAATGGACACTTATAATGCAACAATTATCAACATAAATTATTTAAAAACTTTTCATACTGCTTATTATTTCTAATAATCTAATACCTTAAATGAGCAATCCTTCAATATAAATATAGTCTAAATGTCGGAAACGGCTCGTACGATTATCATCAATATTAGTATGGAGAAAAAATTAATTAAAAAAATATCCAGATGCTATGTCTTGCAGTAACGTAGAACTTATCGTATGATTGTAAAACACATATAATTTTTTTCAGATTCTAAAGTTTTCAGTCTACACGCTATAAGAAAATATTAGATGCATATATTTCACTTACGCTTGTATTCTGCAAGGGTAGATTTGGTTGGGATGTATCAAATACTTACAATTTTCCTACTACACACTTTACCACTCAACCCAGTTGCCTCTCACAGTGTCCGTACACGAGAATAAGAGGAATAAATTTGGGAGGTGAAAAAATTTAAGAGTGAAATAGCAATAAAAGGAATGAAATGTACATGCTCGGGTGGATTTTGAATTTTAGCAATTGAATAAATCAGGGTCGTTTGAATATATAACAATTTTATATTACAAAATGCAATGCAATCTAATGCAATATTCTGTTTGTAAACAGAGTGGGTGTGCAGCTGTACTAGCATTAGGGTCATCGAGTCGGTAAAACCGGTAACATAGGGTTTTCCGCGCACGCGCCGGATTCCCCTTACACACGCACACTTTCCTCCGGCGTTTCCATGTCGCTTGCGCTCGCGCAGCCTTCAAATAGATAAGTGTCTGCGAAATGGTTGTACTTTCTATTTGGAAATTCATTATTTAAAAGATTTTTTTATATGAATCTGCATATATCTCTCCTCTGCCTGATGGAAAGTATGAGTAGAATCTAGGTGTAGTGGTCACCATACACATTGCGACAGGCAATGCAAGGATGCAGCATGGTGACCAGGTCTATGGAGGTCTAATGAGATGTTTCTGCATCATTGGGCCTGAATGAAAGTAGAAGAATATAAGTAGTTCTCTTGGAAAAGGAGGTGGTTTCAACTGAATATTTTATATGTGTGTGCTGCTGTAACATGTGAACCGATGACGATAGTTGTTTTTAATTGTTGTTTTCGTCCTTCCGTTTTTATTTTCTTAAAAATAACTTACATTGAACAATAGAGTAACGATAAGTTATAAATTTTTATCATTTAGGTATCTAGATAAGGATAAAATACCGTAAGTTCGAAGCAAGGACAAAGTTTTTTATAGCAACTTCCAAATCTGACTTTCCGTCCGATAAATTCACGACTCACCTGTGATTTCCCCTCACAATATGACTATGAATGAATTATTCCATACGTGATGAGTAATCTATAATTGCTTGTGAGTGAGCTCTTGAGTTTCATACGATTCTTTAAATTTCAATGACGTAATCCATAAACATTTCGATGTTTAAGGAGATAGCTAAACTCTTTCATGAAATGTTTATATGGTGGTCGTCTTCAATGTACCTTTATTATATTGGTCATATATCTGACCTTAGAAAATATTTTTTTCCTTCTACACCAGTTCTTCTTTTCAAGTTTTCTTAATGGACATCCGGCCTCGCTCTCATCAATGAAACACGACAGCATGAATTTATTATTTTCTAACGCTGATTTCAGCACGGTTGGGCCTGCTATACCGGGGCTGTACTACCCTCTCACAGAAGATCAACCTGATGTCGAGCCGGCCCAACCGTGCTGAAGTTAGCGTGGCTCTACTACATTAAAACTTCTACCAATAGGCTATATTTCATCACGCTACGATAATAATGAGCTGAGTAGCAATAAAAACGGTGCAAAAATGGGGAAATATTAACCTTTTGAGAGCTTGTTTTGTAAAACCTTGTTTGAAGTCGGTCCAACTTCTTTTTTAAAAGGGATTAATTACATAGTACAAATAACCTTTCTCATTACTCAATATTTGTCCTGAGTGGGAACTGCAAATTACCCCCACGAATTATTAAATATAGTTGTTTCATTTTAAACAAATACAAATTTTGAACAGATTCCATTTTTTCTAAAGTCCACCGTGTCACAGGATATATAACTAGTGCGATAGCAATCTTACAAAACTTTTTGAGAATTAAATAATGTTATGGAGTAACGGACGAATACTCTATACTTTTCTTGTTATTATTGTTGCCATTACTACTAACTTGAGGGCAAGGCAAAAGTTTGAACCTTTCAGAATCTAGCATGATGTTTGGCCTCAATGGCTCAAAATTGAGACCAATTCTAAAATTTTATGCCAATATGAGTTCCAACATGATTCCCTATCCCTAAGTGGTCGGGAAATACCATTAATCTGTTAAGGTAGTTTATGCAATATAATTATATAGAATTACAACAAAAGTCATTTATTTTTACAAAATTTGGTTTATATAAAATTTTAAATAATATAAACTAAACAACACCAAGAAAGGATTGAATCTACATGTCTTAAACACAATTAACGGAGCACGTATTAAATTTCACTTTTGCATAGAGGACTTTTAAAGGAAAAAAGTGTATCATAAATAAACATCGTATACATGGTTTTGCGTGTAGCTCCGCCCGCGTGTTTATCAATTATCGCAGCAAAGAATAGCCTATCTCCTTTTCTATGAATAAAAGTACCTCCATGCCAAATTTCATTGAAATCGGTGCAGCGGTATGATTGTGAAAGCAGGACAGACAGACACAAAGAGTTACTTTCCCATTTATATACTTATCAAAACAAAGTAAGGTCCACTTGTTATTTTTTACGTCGGTAGCGATAATTTATATTTTATGCGTTCTCAAGTAGCTGATTATTTATTGTGGTGTTACCTTATTTGTTTACAAACATTTTTTGAGTATTCCAGCTGCATAATTGTTTCAAGTGGGACGTTTTTGATAATTTATTGTAATCACTTGATTTTACTCGATTTTTAAGACGGATTTTAACTCATTCAATGTGACGATTCTATCAAGAATGGTTTAAGTTTTGTTTAACTAGTGGCTGAATTAACATTTTGAAAAAGTTATGCCGAGAATTCGATGACTTAGATTTTTTAGTGATGACCGTCGCATTAGGATTTTGAGGCGTGAAGGTGAGCGATTTTCGGATGCTTGTATCCATGAAAGTGACAGATTTGGGGGCCCCAATGTTATGGTGTGGCGAGGAATCTCAATATCAGGTAGAACCAAGTTGGTAATTCTCAACGAAGGCACAATTACAGCTCAACGTTATATCGAGGAGGTTATCAGACCCCGTGTGGTCCCATATACACAGAGAATTGGAGCAAGATTCCATCTGAGGCACGATAATTCTCGCGCTCATACAGCTAGGGCTACCAGAGAAGCCCTAGAGAAGGCTGGTATACAGATACTGCCGTGGCCTGCAAACACTCCGGATCTCAATCCCATTGAACACATGTGGGATTTACTGAAACACAGTGTTCGAACCACAAACCAACCCGTGCACAATGAAAGACAGCTAATAAACGTTCTGAAAACATGCTGGGAACGAATTCCTCAAGAAACAGTAGTACACCTGATGATGAGAGTGTACCTTTCAGGCTTCAAGAGTGCATCAGAAAACGAAGAGGGCACAACAGATATAGGAAATCCACAAATAAACCAACACTTTTTGTTGTTTTTTACTTAATTTTTTATTTCGCCGTTACATATTCAAAAAAATATTTTTTTAGAAAAAGTGGTGCATTTTTTATTATATTGCTTCCATGATTTTTCATGCTGTTTACAATGAAGATTAATTAATTCATCCAATCAATCAATCTAATCATTAATCAACTATGGAAACCTCAGGAATTCATGAGAATACTGTAAAAACGTGGTGGCCCTTATTTTGTTTAATATAAGTGTGGATTTAAAAATATTTCGTCACTAAAGGTACGTTAACTGCATTTATATAAAAACTGCCGAAATTAAGCTTGACTAGATTATGCCGACGATATTATTGATTGATGTCACAAATTTCAGAAAAAACCGTATTCCGCCAGTCCCCACGCACATTATAGCAGAAAAATATCGTGTGTGTATGTGTGGCATCACCTTTAGAGGTCTATTATTTTAAAATTTACCGTTATGGGAATAAAAGAACGTCCTAGAAAACATTCTTACGTAAATCAATGTAAGACTTCGGTTAGTGCTTCGTGAAATCATACCCGGAAAATATTGAGGACAATATCAGGTGTCATGGATATCCACGTATTTTTTACATCTGTCATGATGTAATGGGAAATACTCGCTATTACAACATATCTGTTCTATTTCATTTTTACAACACAATTTCATTTTTGGAGTAATGACACACTTTTGACCATTAAAGAATAGAGATTAATTAATTAATCGACGATTAGAAAAAGTTTACGTCAGTTTTGTGATTTAAAATTTGATTTGGTTTCAACAACCTTTAATAGTCCAATTCTTGACATAGCCTATCCTTAGACACCACAGAGTTCTTGAATATTTCGGCCAAATTGCGAGGAGAGAAGGCGATAACCTTGAAAAACTGATGGTGACGGGTAAGATAAAGGATATAAGACCCAGGGGCCGTAGCCCGTGGCGCTGAAAACCAAGTTTAGTATACTCTCGGCACTACCATCCATGATGCCCTACACACTGCTCAAGTTAGAAGCAGGTGGCGATCTATCACTCGCACAATTGCTCCAAATAGAGATCACGACCCTCAGAATTGAGAATAGCGACACAAGGAAGATATGTACGAGTACCATCATACTAGACCCTAACACCCAAATTATATCAAACTTGCACAGTCATTATTCGGATGACTTCGTGATAGATCGCATCTAATTCAAATATAATCAGTGGCTAACAAATACTATCCATTTTATTTCACACACAGATTTACATAGACACAACTTGTGCTACCGTAATCTGACTGGACATAAAAATATTTGCAAGTATATTTTCAAACAGCATATACAACGTAGATAAATTTAACCGTAACNACCGTGATATGATTAAAATTATCATACTCACACCATAAAAATTCTTCCTTAGTATAAATAGAACCCAGAATTCTGATAGGTATAGGTCAGGTTTCATCATCAACCCGTAGCAGTCCAATGTTGGATATAGACATCTCACAAGAAACACTATAGAGCCCGGTCTACTGCCTTTTGCATCCAGTCGCTGCCAGCTTTTCTCCTGCAAGTCATCAGCTGATCTGGGCAGAAGGTGTCCCATATTGCGTTTTTCATGACGCGCTATCCACTTCAGGTCAGGTTTGCTAACCACTAAGCCATTAGGAGAGTCAAAATTTCAGCAGTGAAATTATTGTAAACCATTAAAAAACGATATGAAAATATGTTTAAATTTTCCATTAATACTTAAATACTAACTGTTCTCATACTTGTCATCATTCACACTTCATTTTTCCCCGTTCACTTTACAATATATTGTGTAACAGATTATCAAGTTGGCGTGTGCCTCAGGCAAACGTCAAAGGACTTGTGCCCCTTGACATCATCACCTCGTAAACTGTTCATCACCTGTTCCGCTGAGGTAATCCTTAATGGCTTCGGACGTACCCTATTCATAATCATAATAAGGATGCTGGTAGCGTTCTAAATTTAAATCGGAATGCGCTTGAGCATATTTATTATAATTTTACGTTATGATACTGCTAACTGCGGTTTCACACAGAATTGACGTATGTAGGGTGTGCCCGCATAAGTCGATAGGTTCAGTACTAGAGATACCTGAAAACTACTAACGATTCATGTACGGGAACTCCCAAAGTGCATGTGCTTGATAGACAATTAGGAATGTATTGTGAGATAGGCATAAGCTGTATCTTAGTGGCGTTAGCGTAGCGAGATGAATGGTCATTGATGTACATAATTTTAATGTTTGCTTGTATTGTTAGCAATTTAATTTTGTAAGTTGTTTATCATTTTGAGATCTCACTGTTATTTTAAAGTTCTTGTGGGTTGCAATAGAGGGCGCTGTATGTTTCAGATGAAATGTCATGTGGTAGTCTATTCTGTTTGGTGCAATATTTATTACTTATGTAATTGAAAGGGAATAAAAAACAGCAAATATACAAAGTGCAAAGTACCCATTGGGAAAAAAATTAAAGTTCTGTAATATATTTTTGTAGAACATTTTCGAAGTCTTATATATGGTCTAAGATCTAAATTGAAACGACCTTCACCCATCTGTTTATTGGATGAAAGTATTTTTTATCAAATTCCATAAATTAAATAATATATCGAGATTGGGTTTTCAAAAAAATATCTGACCAAACTATTATTAATAAAAACTTTGAAAATTTTACTAAACAGTGTACTCATGAGTTTAACGAATATATCTCATACCAAACGAAAGTATAAAGCCTGCAGAATATACAAACCCTAGGCTGTCTATTTCTTGCCTGGCATAGCTACTGGGTTGGCAGGTATAAACAGGTATGTTGATATTAGTTGTTTTCACCTATTTCTTTAATAAATAAATTTAATATCAAAATAAGCGCTGTTCGATGGTATAGGGTTGTCTGCAAACCTGGCGGGAATAACGGTTGTCGAGTTTTCAAAATTGATAATTTGATGCGAATGGAAACTTGCGACAAAAGGGTCATCATGTGTTATGTTCATGTGATAAAGAAGAATAGTAAATGCTGCAGCTGCCTGCCTGCTGTAGCAGGTCGGGGTAGCGACGCGGCCTGTATATAGTGCTCGCGTCAATTTCTAGGTAGAATAGGAGTGTCAGGGTTCCTGCACAGGAGGCCGGAGGGCCATCTACAAGCCTTGTGTGGGTACAAGTACGTCGGGGTTTCATGGATTTCCTTTCGAGGGTGCACCTGGTTCCCCGGCCTCGAATTTCTTCACAACTTTGAGGGTTTTAATAGAACTGAGTCACTTTTTCAGCTGAAATGGTCAGACTCATCACAATAAAATGTTCAAGTGTTCATAGAATCAGAATTATCCCCATGTACTGTGACATATGTGACTTAAAATTGTGAGAATGGGACTTCACGTATTTTTATTTACGTCATTACTGAAATATTGTTGTCGGTACTTGAACAGTTAACTTTAACAATATCCTAGACTCCTTATTGTCACAAAAGGGGGTAGAATTTTCATGAGAAAGTTAAAAAACACCGACGACGATGATGTTTAAAAATATTTTCCAAATCGATGAAGTTCTGCGGTAAAGATAATGATATTTAAATAATCGCGAAAGATAATACGGCATGCATGGTAGAGAAAGAGATAGCTATCTCTTGTGCGTTGCACTAGTACGTTACAATATAATTATAGAATAGTTAGAATAGTTACAGATGTGACATTCGCCATTTGCATGTTTGCTAATAGCTATTGATTGGTAATGAGTATTCCTTAAAAAATGTATGTAGTAAAAATAAAACAACGAAGAAAGCTATTACCGATTTATTTTCGATCACAATATATATGAATGTTTCATAAAAACACAGTAAATTTATACAGATAAAGAAGGTTATACAGTTACTCAAATCCGCCGCCATAGACGTTTCACATCAACAATAATTCATTATTTTGATTTAATTTAATTTTTTACATAAATACATTGATGTGTTACCATGAGAGAAAGAGTCGAGTTGTCTTTTTAGCGCGCTTTTATTAGATTGGTTTCTATCTATAAATCTATGTAACGGAATTTTTTAACGTGGTTTCTCTACTTCAAAACGTCGAAAGGAATTGAAACTTCGCCCACTGATCACTATATCTACGTGGTCCAGACTGGTAGGAGAGGCAAGTTTTAAAATTTCATCTTCATCCTGAAAAGAAAAAAAGTATTTGTCATTGTAAATTATATAGTTTCCAAGATTATAAATAAACATTTTGTAGATTAACTAAAATTTCATTAATCGTGAAATGTGAAACTACCTAAATTATATTTAATATAAAACTAACGACAGATTTTATTACATTACAATTTTATAATAGGTATAATTTCTTTCTACCTTGTTTGTGACGGGCACTGCAGTTCTTTTATCCTTTCGAAGTAGTGTATTTATCTTCTTGTTTAAAAGTTCGCTAGACAAATAGTATTACTTCGCGTAGGTATCCAGTCGTATTCATTTTTTCCGTCTGAACCATGCTAACCTATTTCAACTTCGTAAGATCATCACTTAGAAATCTCGAAAACATTTAATACTATTATTGCAATTTAATTTAATCATGGGATTAACCGAACCGAACCGAAAGACAAAGATAAATAAACAATGAACATAATGGTAATAGTAGCATATCTGTGGAATAAAAAGATACTATGATTACCTTTTTTATAATATGGTTGGGTAACGACACAAAGAATCCCATATTTTTTTAATTTGGTTTTGAGGGATGTATTTATGATAAAAATATATTTATGTCTTTTGTATACCACCTTGATTGATCACTAGCTTTCCCGGTAGAAATTAACTTATTTCAAACTAAAATATATTTGTTTCTAATATATATGTGTTTTTTAAATGTATTTGTTTCTAGAAAGAAGCTAAAATTTATTTAAATTTAAGAGATTAAGTCACTTACATTTTTTTTTTAATTAATGCCATTTAAATAATATAGCCTATTATAAAATATGATGATAATCACCTCAGTAAAGGACAATCAATTAATTACTCAAATCTTGAAGTCTGTAGTATATTAAGAACACATATTTTGCTACAGTCCTATAAATCTGTAAAAAACTCCCACGGAGGTGTGTACTAATATAAAACCTCATTAAACGCCTAACATTTTCCCGTTCGGAATTACCCCGCACGGGTCAGTCACAGAAGGGCGATGGCAGCGTGGTTACAGCCGAGCCTTCCGAGGTCAAGGTCACGAGCCACGCGCACACACCGACAGTCTGCAGCGTACAGTCTGGCGCTATGCCGAAGTGACATAATCTATGAGTGTGCGTGTTTACGCGGAGGCACAATCTCGGTACGTAATGTTTGTGACACCACTGGATTCTCGAACTGCTGCTTGTGTTACTCGTTTATTTGTTTTTTACCTTATTTGTAAATATGACGTTCAGGTGTTTTGTAAGTTCATACATTAGGGAAATTTAACAGAAGTCGGAGATTCAGAATTTCTTAAGGAAGGACAATTTATTTAAAACAAAATTTCAAGACAATTCCAAAATACAAGTAGAATGGATTTGTCTAAAGTTTTCAAAGAGAAAATGAAAACAGGAAAAATATTACTCTATTTGAAAATGTCAGTAGAATAAAATTGAAATAAACCATTCTTACACCAACATTTGTAAAAAAGACATATTGCCATGTCTGACACTAGGCGACGCAAATATAACTTAACACTTTACTGATCGAAATCTTTAACAAACGACATTTTTGTTTTTAAAATTTCTTACCTTTTGAATCACTTCTGTTTAATGAGATGAAATCAAACTTTGAAGATACTAATTAAACTACTGAATCGTACGTACGTAAAAAGAGTTAAGCTCAATTCTCTTCTTTTTTGTAATTTTTCTCATTTGGAAGCGTAAACATTGCTGCAAAACTACCAAGGGCGAATTCAATTAGACCCAAATTATTTTACTCTATTGAAAAGTATTTTACACATATAACCGTCTCCTGAGAGGAGACCCGAGCCCAGCAGTGGGACATTATGGGTTTTTGATTGATATATGATAAGAACAAAGTATACAAATATTATATTTCAGTAACTTCCTTCCCGAACAAGTTCCTCTCTATTATTACTGAAAAGGCTTTAGTGGTAATCGCATACAAAAGCAAGAAATTATTTTAAAGCTCACACTGGGCAGCTGCATTTAGTACCTGATGCGAAAAGCAGGCCTTCTCGATACAGCTATTGAAATTGGAAGCTATACGTATGACTCAGATCTAATTGCCGATTGTGCTAATTAGGCATAAATAAAGATACAAGAGCTTCAGGCTTGTTGCTAGCGGGAAGTCCCGAGTTGAGTAAAGAGCCTTGTAATACAACAGTTACCTCCTGCGTACCATGTAGTTATCGTCATTATAATAATATATTGTGCGTTGCCTACATGATACAAGTACCTAGTAGCTATGTTAATTATGTGTAAACAAGTTTTAACGCAACACCTCAACTTTTAAATCCCTCATATACGACGCGGTTTGGTAAACCCGTGTTGCCAACAAAACCTCTGCGTAAATAAAAAACTTGGCTTCCGATCGTGGGCGACCACGCGGGGATACCTCGGTGACGTCGACAATAACTTGGTAATGATGATATTACGGTATATTATGTTTAATAAACAAAGCGAGACTCGTCGGCCTTGACTCAGTCAGGAAATAAACAATAATTAATTTGTTGTAACAAATTGTTACAATAGAGAATATGATTTAAAAATCATTTTAAAGGATTCTTTGTAGACTTTTAACAGCAGTTTTAGTGTGTTGAAAGCTTGACTTTACATTGTAAAAAAGTATATATGGCCTATATGTCAAAGTATATCTTTATTTGTGGTCTTTATTTATTTATTGTGATTTACTTTTTTCTTTAGGTTTTGCTTGTAGCTGTGAATAGATCTTTTGCGTGTAAATTTTAATGTATATGTTTAAGTGTTACTTGTTATTATAAAACTTTCTTTTTATGTTTAGTTCGAACGTTAAAGTAGTTCTCTGTTTGTAAGCTACATGTATGTATGTATGTATGTATAGTATAATGTTCTCCTTTTAATGTTCTCCTAGCCGATTACGGCCACGGCGGCCAGTCTCAACGGAGACCAGCCAAATACGCAGGAGATATTATAGTGCACAAGTGTGTGCGCAAACATAGGTGCCTCTCTCTCATAATCCGATGGGACGGTTAACCGACACGACCGGGGAGAGATAAGGCGCAGGACCGATAGCTTTACGTGCTCATGTATNAATAAATGAATATTTATATATATATATATTATAGTTTTTTGATCTCATTTTTTATTGTTGCTAAAGTACGTATCTTTTCATTCCATTACAAAAGTGTAAAAAGGCGAAGGAAGATGTACTAAATGTTTTGACTTTTATTAAACAATGAAGGTATAATTTTTATTTTTGAATATAAACTGAAGCACTATAGTTAGTTAATGCCCTGTCCTATTATGTTTTAAATTAAATTGCTTAAAGTGCCTCTCCGAGCTATTGCTCTTCCTAATAACTTCAAAAACCTCTCACACAGTGCCTGACTCCAAACTTGACTAAACCTGTTCTAATGTGTATCTATATATTTTTTTGAAAGACAAATTATAACCAGATACAGAAAAAAAATACTTCGCACAGTGAGGTAGTTGATTGTATCGTAAATAAATACCGATGTCTCCTTCATTTAAACGAATATTACAAAACATCTCGGAAACTCTAATTATTACAGTTTTTTATTTCTATTAAAAGTTTTAATCAAACAAACATTGAAATATATTGCTCAATTAAGTATTAAGTAGTCTAAAACAGTGACGTCACAAGTTACTTTTTGGAACATTTTTCATACAAAGTTATCTTTTTGACAGATGATAACTTTGTATGAAAATGATGATTTGACTGAGATATCGTCTACCCTATTAATGGTCCTGGGTGAGAACAACAGTGCTCACCGCAATAGTCAATAGTCATCATACGAACGGTAGCAATCAAAATAAACACAAGTTCAGAAAGTTTTTTTCTAATGGTAAGAACCGTATCTAAAGAATAAAACCATGTTAACAAAGCATGACGGTGTGGAGTCCTCTTTGACAACAGCAATCAGGGCTCCATTTCGCGTACTTTCCGTTCATTTCGCGCTCAGTGACTGTCATTGTCTTTGACCGTTGTAACTGATTTGATGGAAATCAATAATGTCACGGGGAATACTCAAGACGCGACTGTGTCTGCCGGCACTAATATATTGCTTCATGGTACGTTTTGTTCTAGTCGCTCTCGTGTAAACAATGACGGATCAGTGACTTCATTTGTGGGGTTTTTGGAGTACGGTATAAAGAGAAATAAAGGCAAAACAATACACAAGTAAGTAAACTAATATTATTCTATAGTAAACCAAATTGAAAAGCTAAATAGAGTCTGCATACCTGACTGCGTGAGCAGAATATCTTTGCCAAGTTTTTATTTGTGGGATCCGTCATAAACTAACCCCATGAGTCTAATTTCAAGGAGTTGGCTAGCACCTTCAACATTTACTGTGTGATTCTTGGAATCCACCAATAAATCAGTTTTAATTTTGCTAAATTACTGTATTGTCATCAAAATACAAATGAACAGAAAATTTATTTTCGGAATGACAGTTACAAGTAGGTGTGAACAGATTTTAAAGATTTGTGTACATCGTTTTCTTCGGAGAGTCACGCTTCGGCACGAATGAGCCGGCTCGACTGAAGTGATACCACGGCCTCACTAAAAAATACAGCGTGTAAAAAAGCGCTTGCGCTCTGTGAGCTATCCCCCAAATCCCGGTAACGTACTTGTGACGCCTCTGGTGTTGCGTGTATCCATGGGCGGCATTTATCGCTTACCATCAGGCGATACGTCTGCTAGTTTCAGGGATGAAACTTCCATAAAAAAACATTTATTTTTAACATACAATTAATACATGTGTAACAAGCAGTTACAGGCTAACACCACATATCTGACGAACATTGTGCAATAAATTAAGATAAACCGTTGCTGGTTACATGTACCTAATAACAGTGTAATAACTTATTAGCAGTGTATGTGTTTATTCGCCTTTACCCTTGATTACCTAATAACCAACCTACGAAGCTTTACTGTGTGAACTTTAAGTCCATTAGGAAAATAAGAAAACAACATGACAATTCACTATTATCCACCCATTTCTTTTTTTATATAAGAATACCAATATACCAATATGTTGATATTTAGCTTACAGTTTTACGTGTGGTTATGATATATTGTAATCAGAAGTATTTAATATTTAACTTGAATTTGAATATATGAATATGACTTAGCCAACTGTTTTAACTCAATATGTTTATCTTTTTCGAAACATATGACAACAAACTTGAATTGCTTCTTACTGAAAACCAAAAAAGCAAAATTCAAAGCTACGGAGATAAACTACTTGAAATAATGTATGGTATGATTATGACTCCTCAAACTTATATTAACTGCCTCGGTGGCGCAATGGTAGCGTATACGACTGTTGTACATGAGGTCTCGGGTTCGATTCCTGAGTCGGACCAAATGCTAGTATGATCTGCAAATATTTGTTTCGGAGTTTGGATGTTTTCTATGTATAATATGTATGTAAGAAAAGTATATATTTATTAATAACAGTTGTCTAGTACCCATAGTACAAGCTCTGCCTAGTTTGGGACTAGATGGCGTTGTGTGTTAAAATGTCCGAAAATATTTAATTTAATTTAATTTAATCAATAAGGAACAATCAGGAACTTATGATCAATAACGAACAAAAATTTTATGCATAAAACCTAATGCATAAAATCTTTGTTTGTCAAAATTTTTTTTTCTAGATTCTTTATTGTCTTTACATTATGCTTAAATGGTATTTATTTTTATTTAGTGATTTTTTAATTAGAAAATATTAAATAAAAAGTGAAAATTAAGGGCGGAAAATTTAAATTTACAGAACGCGTCACCATTGATCGAAACGAAATGTGGCGTCGATGTTCACTTCATCGAAAATATCGGAGTCGAAACTAAAACTGTGTTAGTATTATTCGTGAGAAAAATTAACTTCTTACATTATTTTTACAGCAATTAAAACTGTACATAAGTATAAAGTAACACAATGAACAGTAAAATAAACACGAAATGACAATGACGTCATTGAATGTGTCTAAAACGTGCGCAAAATTTAGTCGCTGTTTTAAATTTCACTTTGACAATTAGTTTGACTATTTCCAATTATATTTATTCTGTTATAGAAACGTAAATAATCAGATTAAGAAAAAAAATATGAACATTTCCCATTGACTTAAAATTAACTTTATTGAAGTGAAAACATAAAAAAATTGTTTCGGTGAACAAAGCAGAATCCTTTAAACCACAGGTCATGTAATCTGTGGGAGCCATAAATTAAACGACAAAGCCAACCGCTTCAATTTACCCTTCGGCGATAATAAATAACATTTTCCTCAAATTGGCGATTTCGTGGTACTCAATCCTATATGCGCAGGCGCATGGAGAGGCTTCACTTCGGGGAAGTTTTTCAGGGGTATTTATTATCCATCTGTCAATCGGACATTTATGGAGCCGCCCTATTCTTACTGAATATGAGATATATTAGTGTGGATCTACTGTCAAGATCTATTTAAAGTGGTATCTATGTCATTTGGTTTATACCCATATATAAAAAAATACTTTTTTAAATGACATTGTTTATAAAACTATCCTAATATTTATATCACATAGCTTCATATTTACTTTTATATTACCATTTATTTTAGAAAACCGATAAACTTTCTTATACCCTTTTTTGTGAGTACATATTCTTTATACAAACTCAAAAAAGAAATTTATTAATAGCTATAATATTTATGAAATTAGGAATCATACCACCACCCTTGACGTTGTCACGGACAGTGATAGGACTTGCAATAAATATAATGAAAAAACTATTAACAAGTACTGACCTTTATTAAAGATCTTATTTCATAATGCATAAATTTCAAATACATATCAAAAGACGATGCAACATTTTTTTTACAATAATCTAATATTATTCACACATCGAGTGTATTTTAGGTACAAAAAACTTCAGTTTTAAATTCAGTCGCACAATAAAAAGCAAGCGTATCCACAATTTTCTTTTGCCATACTGAAATTCGTTGACTGCATCGTTGCAAAAGGTGGCTGCACCCTCTCCAAACTTAACTTACATTGGCTTGAACTTTAGTTTCCTGGAACTTTGATTCACTGCCTACTTGGACATGCGTCGGTTGCTTTTTGCTTTCGCGTACATTCGGTATACGGAGAAAAGCCCGGAATTTGATTGTATATTCTTTTATTTTCCAAACAAAATAACTAACTTTCAACAGGTAAAAATTCCTGCGAAACGCATTTTAAGGTTGGTTGTTTTCAAATTCCACAAAGAGTACCAGAGTTGCAAACTAAGAATTATAATTTGTTTCGTGTGAACAAAATTTTTCATGACTGGTACGAAATCATAAAAGTTTATTTTCATTTCATTGGTGAAGAAATTTACTCTAAGACGAAATGATCTAATTCATAATAGCGAGTAATGCTGCAATGATTAAAAATTTGCTAAAGCTAAAAATTAGCTTTCGCCCGCGGCCTCACTCGCATTTAATATAAAGTATCCAAGGAAAGAATATGTGTACTAGATTTCATGATGATCGGTTTAGTAGTTTTTGGGTGAAAGCCTAACAAACTCACATTAACATTTATAGTAATAGATAGTTAGTATTTAGTAGTCATTTTCGTATTCACTATATATAATTTACAATATATTTAATTTAATTTTTATACTGTTATTATTATGTAATATAACTTGTAAGAATTATTAAAACTTATATGTACCTTATGATTTATTTAATAAATAAAAAAAACCTATACATAATTAATTTCATCATATTATTGAATTACATACACCTATATAAAAAACTAGACTGATGACAAACGGAAATAAAGATACTGTAAAACTAGGGAGCACTGAAATGGACTATAATGACGAGTACATCTATCTAGGACAGCTTATAACGCAAAAAGAACCCATGCGAAAGGAAGTGGAGAGAAGAATTACGAATGCCTGGAGGAGATACTGGAGTCTGAGGGAGGCTATGAAAGATAAAAAACTCCATATAAACTTAAAAAGTAAATTGTTTAATACCTGCATACTACCTGTTTTGACGTACGGATGCCAATCATGGGTGTTAAATGATGAAATACTAAGCAAACTAGCAACTTGTCAATATGCAATGGAAAGGAGTATGCTAAATATCAGAAAGTCTGACAGATTAAAAAACTTCATCATCAGAAATAAAACAAAAACTATAGATGTAACAGTGAAAATTAAAAGACTTAAATGGAGATGGGCTGGTCACATGATACGAGGACGCGACAAATGGAGCAAAAGGGTTACACAGTGGTATCCCAGGGAGGGCAAGAGGAAGAGAGGTAGACCGCAAAAAAGATGGGATGACGACATTAGACAAGTGGCAGGAGTCACGTGGAACAGAGTGACACAGGAAAGGAAAGAATGGAAAAGGTTGGAGGAGGCCTTTGTCGATTGGCAAACAGATCTAGGAAAGATAACCAAGCAACAGATGTTAGTTTAAGTAGTTTATCTAGTTTAAGAGTCCAATGTTATTATATTATAAGAGAAACGCATTGTAATTAAGTAAGAGATCTGAATAAAAGGCTATATTATTATTATTATTATTATTATATATAAAAAATTAACCATAGCGGCATACCGACCATAACTAAAGCGACATAGCTCCCAGAAGAATTTGCTAAAACCATTTGCCGAAGAACAAATAGCTGGTGTAGTTAAATGTACCTAGAGTGAAGACAAGGATTGAACGCCTGAAGAAGTTAGCTGAGGTGGACTGGATGCGGCAAGCTAAGGGCTACAGCCCTCATAGTATACGTAAATACAATGGGTGTATTAAAAAAAATCAACGTCGAGTAATGAACTGCTAGTGAATAGGCTGACTTGATTGGTTACAAAATTATAATGAAAACCTAAGGACCACACCATTATTGTCGAACAAAAAGACCGTGCTGAATAGCACTGATGTTTTGTTCGCTTTTGGCTATAAATAATCGATGTCCCTGTATCAGTCCCGGATCAATCTGACAAAATTATTATTTTTTAAAAAAAAAGTCTCACTTACCTACTTAAAATTATTGAAAGTTTGTAAGAATAGGTTCAGGTTTTCCATAAAATCATAAACATATTCCGGATTTGTGCTATTTTTGTGAGTACCCGACATCATTCAAAGCTATTTTTGATATCTGCTAATGTATATTTGTATTAATGAAAAATAATAAGCTACTTTTAATTGTTGCTCATTTGAACATTTACAACAACAGTACCAACGTTACTGCACACATAAATAGAACACACGCCGTAAGACGTATTAAGTACATATATTTGGTGGTGTTGTCTCAGTTATCTCTTACAGATAACCTTTGTGTTACTATCGTCGAACCCGTCCGCTTTCTTATTCTATTAGATGAATAGATAATGGTGATAGCAAGCAATTGTGATAATAAACACAATGAGGAAATTGATTCCCATCTCGTCATCTCCGATCACTGGACGTGATTAATGTGGGTATGCCACGCTTTGGCTCGTGTCGGTCGGCCGAGTGGCATCGTGACCTCATAGATAACTGGTGTGGCGGTAACTCTTTGTGGCTGTTGAGTGGCCGAGATTCAAGTATTTCACGTTTTTCTCTTTCTACAATCGCTAACGTCACTATTCCCCTGTATTGATGGCCAATATTTTGGCACGGGATTGAGCTTTCAGAAGAAGACATTTTTTCCATACAGTTGTTAATTTTCTAATAACGTTTACCTAGGCTAAGGGGGCTGGTGTTCTTGGGCGGAGAGTCACTTGATTGTGAGTGCTGTGGCTCTTTTCTTTTCCTTACTCCTATTTGGCTGCCTCGGTGGTGCAACTGGTAGCGCAGGCGACTGCTGTACTTGAGGTCTTGGGTTCGATTCCCGGGTCGGACCAAATATTCGTATTTTCACAGTTTTAGTGATTTCTATGTATAATGTGTATGTATTTGCAAAAAAAGTAATTATTTTATTTAAATAATAAATATAAATAAATAAACATTTTGGACATTATAACACACAACGCCATCTAGTCCCAAACTAAGCAGAGCTTGTACTATGGGTACTAAACACCTGATATTAATACATATATACTTCTTTTTTTTCATAAATACATACATATTATCCATAGAAAACACCCAAACTCCGAAACCAATATTTGCAGATCATACAAATATTTGGTCCAACTCGGGAATCGAACCCGAGACCTCTAGCATCGGTTGTTTATATCAGCTAATAATAATAATAATAATAAAAATACGTTTATTTCCACCACAAAGAACTCATTGTACAATAATCATTGAAGTTAGTACAGATACAATATTTGTAGCTNTTTTTTTTTTTGTATATATACATAACAAAAGTTCTGCTTAGCATAGGACTGGATGGCGTTGTGTGTTTGGTGTCCGAAATATATATTATTATGATTTCTGATTATTATTTACCTTCTTCCTCTGTATCGTTCCGTTTACCATTAGGCAAGCCAAATGGGTCCTAATAAATACCAGGTTTAACTGTTACAAATTTAAAACCGAGAAAAGATTAAAAAAGTAAAGATAACTTGAACCTACGTCAGAAACACATCACTTAGAAACCGTTGAATTCTATATTTGGTGATGTTGGGTTACTCGTGTTAAGTATTCGAGGAAAAGTGAGCTGGATCACGGAAATGGTACTTATAGATAGTTAGACTAAACAATAATATGATGTCATAACTTACGTCTTAGGTGTTATTCATCTGTTGGAAAGATCGATTTTTTTGGCCCAGCCTTAGAACAAGACACGAAAATAAAACCTACCTCTTCAATTGCACATTCATTTTGTTTCAACTACTTTGAAATTCTCGTGTCACATTGTTACTCACGAAGAGCTCTGAAACTATCTAACCAATTTTCTCATTTTTTTTAATGTGTTTTTTTATGGAATATGGGGTAAACGAGCAGAAATATCGCCTGGTGGTACGCGATTACCGCCGCCCATGGACATCCACCACATTAGAGGCGTTAGAAGTACGTTACTGGCCTTTGGGGAATGGGGGTAGGGTATGGGCTTCCGGTATCCTCACTCTTTTAGAACTTACTTTTAGAACAGAAATTTAGGGTAGGTACTTAGGAAATTAAGAGAGGTCCATTATAAACCAGCTGGACCTTGCCACGATTCGTTGCTGTACACTTAAAGGGCACTGATGAGAAAAATTAAATAAAATAGACGCAAAAAAAAATTACATTCGAACTGACAACCTTTTCCGTTTTTGAAGTCTGTTAAAATAAATTTGAAAAAGCAGGTTTTATATCGTATTACAATTTGAGCATGAACTTTTTGTGCTTTTGAAGCGTATACAAACCAACACGATTTATTTATTTATATAGATAGACATTGCTATTTCAACGTATGTTAGAAAGATAATGTTGTAAATTTAAACATTCCGATTACCGCCCTATCTCTGTTCTCCCTTTTCTCTCCGACGTCCTCGAACATCTCATCCATACTCAGCTTTCCAATTTTCTACTGAACCCTTTCCAGTCTGGCTTTCGACTCAGTCACAGCTCCACTACTACCCTTGTACACGTCACGAAGGACATGAGGCAATGGACAATGGCGAGCTGACAGTTCTAACACTTCTTGACTTCAGAAACGCTTTCAACACTGTTGATTTCGACGTCCTGCTGGGTATACTATGCTCTCTTAACATATCTCCAACCGTGATTGACTGGATTCACAACTACCTGTGTGGTCGACGGCAGCGAATTACTATTGAAAACACCGTGTCTTCATGGTGTAATACCACAGTCGGTGTTACAAGAACTGAGTCGCAAATTGTTTGCTGCTGAAGGGTCTTTGCGCCGATTTCGAAATTTTCTGCCTATATCAACCAAGATTGCTCTTACACAATTCTTTCTTTTCCTCATCCTTGATTATGCTGATGCCAGTTATCTAGATCTCACTGAAGATCAATTGAATAAGCTTGAGATACTCTAAAATTTCAGTTTAATATTTATATTTGGATTACGCAAATATGATCATGTCTCCGATTATCATAAACAGCTTAAGTGGTTACCCATCCGCCTTCGCCAGAATGCTCATATTCTTACGTCATCCATTACATGTATAGGAATTTTGTTGTAAATACGTATGCCAAGGTCCTTGAACGAGTTGTGTACCTTGTTGTAAACGATGATAGGTACCAACGAGTTTAGCCTTGCCTCTCGTATTAATAATATGTACATCACTGTTCTTCCTGTAAACACCAATGTGCTGTCTAACAAACATTATGTTGGCAAATATATACTGTGGTGCAACAGTCAAAACACCAACATCCCCAAACAACCCCCGAAGAGAGACTCTAACACCCAAACCGTAAATTGAGCGGATTGCTCGCTTTTGCAGAATAAAAATCGTTTCAATATCAGTTGCCTTGCCCCAAAGAAGTATACCATAGAACATGACGCTGTGAAAGTAGCTAAAATAAACTAGCCTAGCTGTGTCCGTATCAGTGAGCTGACGTACCTTCCATACCGCATAAGCTGCCGAACTAAGCCTACCTGCAAGGTTATCTATCTGGGCTCCCCATTGTAGTTTATAATCCAATGTAATTCCCAAGAATACTTTTGAATCTACAATACTTATAATTTCATTGCTCGGAGTTAGATTAGTGCCTAGCTATAACAGCTATTGGGCATAGTAAGTCTCACACACTTTGTTTTATTAGAATTCAGTACGAGATTGTCAGTCGTTGTCGATAGTCTCTTTTATATCACCCACAGCTAATGCTGATGTACCTACGTAGGAAATACCTAAGGACAGGTACAATTATTTGAGAATCTAGCCATTACAAAGAAATAAAATCCTCGAATATGAAATATTTTAGGACTTGAGGTTTAAAACAAGCGTCTAAGAAAAAAAAATTTTACTTATTTTTCTGTGAGTGCGTCAAAAGGCTAGATATACTTATAAGGGTTTGTAATCAATCTATTTATTTTAAATGTACCTAGTTTCAGATTATATTTGACTAAGTTTTTGATAAGGTACCTACAAGTTGTCAAAACATAACCTCTAAATGTTCAACCTGGAATATCGTCGATTCACTGCTTCCTTCGGTGGTGCTTCTTTAGGCAAAAGTGATCAGGAATATAAGTACTATATTATTACATATTTTTGTCAAAACATAACCTCTAAATGTTCAACCTGGAATATTTCTCGATTCACTGCTACTTTCGGTGGTGTTTCTTTAGGCAAAAGTGATCAGGAATATAAGTACTATACTATTACATATTTTTGTCAAAATATAACCTCTAAATGTTCAACCTGGAATATCTTCGATTCACTACTTCTTTCGGTGGTGCTTCTTTAGGCAAAAGTGATCAGGAATTTAAGTACTATATTATTACATATTTTTCATTAGTAGGCGCAAAAAATTAATGTCAACAAAAATTTGTTAGGGGATCTGCCATTGTCCTTTCAGTAAAAATCGTATTTCGCCAGTCCCCACGCACATTATAGCAAAAAAATATCGTGTGTGTATGTGCGGCATCGCCTTTAGAGGTCTATTATTTTAAAATTAATAAGAGATTGCCTTCGGGCGATAAGGCCGCCCATTGTACCTTTTACATGTAAGTTACCTTTGCAAATAATCTAGTGTGCAATAAAGCGTATATTATTATTATTGGCTAGCTGAGTCCCGCGGTATGCCCGCAGCTATTGTGGTATCTTTACAACCGCGGGTAACGCCGCAGGGTAAAGCTAGTCAAAAAAAGTAGCCCAAGTTACTCTTTAGTGAGTCAGCTATCTGCCTGGGAAAGTCATGTCAAAATCTGTCTAGCCGTTCCAGAGATTAGCCGGAACAAACTGATAGACAGACAGACAGACAAAACTTGTAAAAAAAACATATGTTCAAAAAAAAATCAGTGAAAAGCGGTTATTTCAGTATTATAAACAGACACTCCAATTTTATTTATCTGTATAGACGATTGCAACAGAATGGTTAACTTTATTTTTCTATGAAAATTACACACTATTTACAGTCATAGAACCAAAGAATTGTGTTGCGACATTTACTATGATATATTGTGTTATGACAAATATGTTATTGTGATTATACTTCACAAACACAAACAATTCTAATAACCTCAGAAGTCACAGGACCCGTGTACGTCTGTCGTTATAGTTGGTCATTAACTTTTAAAGAAATGACATGAGCTGTATGACGAAGCTGGAAAATTTCTCCACTAGTGTTTAAGTATTACTCATAATTTGTGTATTTGTAAGTAAATTTACTATATGTTATGTTTCTTCTTGATCCCCTTCAACCATCTAAGGCATAAATTTCTGTGTTTTAATCAGAAACTATATGTATTTTAAAAGACTTTTCCCGCGTTGGGCACAAATCTTCCAAACTCATATGAAACGGACACAAAGAGCACCCAGACTCAAACAAACAATAATTTGTAGATCACCCAAAGCTCTGTCCCGTACGGGGTTTGAATCTGAATCTGAATTGTACCTGACCCATGCGACCGCTGAAACCATTAAGCCACTCGTGCAGTTAACTTGTATATATTGCAGTCGAATTCGGTCCTGATTACCATTTTTCAGTGAATAGGTAGCAAACGAGCAGGCTTATCGCCTGATGGTAACAATAACCGTAACCGTGAACCTGCTTTTTGTATGGAACCCTTCTGCGAGAGTCCGCAATCGCACTTATCCGATTTGTTTCCTTATTTTCATGATTATTCTTTGCAGGAGGCTCATGTCTAATAGTGGTAGTCTTTCGCCTATGATGATAATATAATAAAATGGCTATTATGTCTAAACAGTTAATATTAAAGAAAAATAAAGAGTCAAATATTTGAACACAAAATGTTTGAATTAAAAAAGAAAATGAATCCCATTAATACTTTAGGCCACGCCACTTACAAGGGCAGAACAATATCTATATGTTTAAAATACATTTAAACATAACTTAATCGCAACTTACTCATAGTGATCCAATCAGTTGGCAGGTAGAACGTTACTTTATCTATCACAATGTGAGTGTAGCGGCGTCGATGCGTGAGGCGCACACGCCGAATAGAAGAAGAAGATAGTGTTTATTTTGGAACTTAAGGCCTTGTTGTGTTTCGTATGTTTTTATTCAATAAAAACAAAACAATAGAATCACAAAAAAACATATTTTTTTTTAATTTGAAATACCCTTTACATAATTGCCCGAAATTTTGTCTATCAAGCTGATACAATTCAAATTGTTTATCAATATTTTGCCATACTTGCGAACGAAACGTGGTTGAACTCTTTGAGGTCATAGGTGACCCTTTTTAAACACTAATGTACTTTCTACATTCAACGCATGACACCTAGATGTACCGTTTCTGATATATAAAGTACAACCTGTTTTACTTTATCTATCCCGTGCTATCCCAAGAGAAACATAGATAATCACTAAAACATCGACATTTTAGGCTGTTTCTCTACACCAAACGCCTATACCAGATTCATTCGGCATATCCAAATGAAAAAACTTGAAAATCGGTATGGTTTTTTGGTTGGTGGTGTTTAATGGTGTCTAATGGTTTTTTAAACTGTATAATTGTTATAACATTAATTATATAATGATGCAGATGAAAAAAGGGCCGTTCCTTAAGGGTGCTCGTGCATATGGTCACGTAGGGCTCGGGCCCTACCGACACGTAGGCACATAGAGACGCTATGAGAACTGATTATTTTATAATGTCCCGCATAACTTCATATCAAAGAGGTGGTAAAGTTCGGAAGTGTGACGTCCGGGCCATACTGGCGACACTTTTTATCTACTATGTGCTTGTTGTTATTATAGTCTACAATTATTTTATTTAGATATACGTAGTACATAGGAATGAAAGGCGAGATAAAGTTTATCTTTCATTATTTGTACAGAGTATATAAAGTTATTGTATGGAATTGATCTTCAGTGCAAATACGATTCGCAAAATCCTGGCCCTGTACATATGTTTCAGACATTTAATCTATATAGTATTGAATTCAAAAGAGATTTGTTGTATCAGTATCAAGTAATTATTGTATATATATATATAGTCGAATTGAGAAACCTCCTTTTTTAAAGATAATATATGCTAGGTTCATGGGCTCTTGCAAAAATAGTAAAATGAATAATAGTAAAAAAAAAGTTTATTTACTGCGTTTTAATGCCGCAGCTCCAAACCCAATGCACATATACATTCGGGTGAAACAGCTTTCTAAACATTTAATAAACATGTCTTGTGACGGCCTCGTCTGCAGTGCTATATTTTCGCACAAGAAGCATTTTTTTAACGTGGGAAATAAAAAACACTTGGAGCTAAATCTGGGCTGTGGGGAGGACGGGATAACATTTGTAGCTCTAGCAATAGTTTTAGCAGCTTTGTGAGCGGGTGCTTTCTTTGGGTGCTGGCTATCCAGCTCTCCGAAAGCTCGAGGCAGACAAACTTCGCTATTCTATTCACTAGTAACTATTCTACGCTCTTCTAGCGAAATTAGTCACTTAGTTATGGAAATTTATTCTACGGAGTTACTGCTACTGGTCAACTGCATCGAAAAAAACCGCCATCGTTTTTTTATTTACGCTCTGACCGCGAACAACTTTTATAGGCAAATCGTCCTCTTCAAACGCCCATTACGTGAGAGGATCATAGCTATATATCCATGATTCATCAGTTGTATGAATGTAGGATGCGTTTTGTGTAGTTCCTCTTTCGAACTTTTCTAACATAAATTTGCACCAATCAACACGATGGAATTTTTCTCACAGGTGAGAGAATGAGATATCCATCGCGAAGCAAGCTTCCTAACTTTGAGGTGTTCATGCAGGATGGTGGAAACTGCCTGTGATCCAATGCAATCCAGTTCAGCCTGTATCTCTCAATGTGTAACATGTCTATTCTCTCGCAATAACCCCTCCCACCCACGTTTTCATGAGTTACTGCATTTGGTGGTCGGGCGGGTCTGGGGTCAGCGTTTAAGTTCTCTTGACCACGTTTAAATTCACGAAACCATTAAGTAAATAAAAATTAATAAGTTGCTAACGCAGGAACAGACTCCCCAAAAGCAGCTTGTAAATTGTCTTGAGATTCCTTGAAGTTGTTGAAAAATGTGACATAAAATGGGGACCGTCTTTCGAAAAAACAAAAAACGATCTCCGACGTCTAATGTTGCAATCAAAAGAAGAGTGACAGATAATCTTCAAACAAGTAAAAAAACCTACACATAGGTGGCCAGTGATTTTCTCAAAGGAGGTTTGTGTTGAATTAGCCGTCTATCCAAAATAGTTTCATGAAAGGAGGGATTGCATTTATTCTGTGGCTATAAATTTTCGGAACAACCTAGATACTTAATCTGGCCATAAATACTGTTACAATAAAAAAACAAACAAAATATTACTTTTAAATTTGGAATCGAATTTTTCCATACGATTGTTCATTGTGTTTTCTTATTTCCGCGCTAATATATTGTAAAATATTTTGTGATATTAAAATGGAGTAGGGTGATTAAGAGAACCTAATCCCTGTGATTGCATTACATAAACTAGGTATGGAGCCAAATACAATTTTTAAAACCCTCCCTATGCTTAGTATTAGTCGAATGTTTGTGTACCGGACTATCGATAGGTACTATAAAACCTCTATGTTAGTGACAAAAAAATATCTGGCCATCCACGTAGTGTTCGTACGAAAAAGGCGATCAAAGATGTAGAATTCAAAGAAATCCTATCCGAAAGCACAAGATTTAATGTCGGGAGATGAAGATAGCACCTAGGATCATGTCGCGTACTTTAAAAGATTTCTAAGGACTTGTCTTCTATAAGAGACGCACTAATCATTTCTACATAAGCGGTCACAGAAAATTTTTGTTTACCGATGAGATTTGCCGTAATTATGCTAAAAGCACTAAAAAACCTTCCCAATGAGTCAATATAGAATAACGTAGGCATTATCTGACTTCAGGGATGGTTTGGTGGGGTGTTAGCTATAAAGGAGTGACTGAGCCATATTTTTGTGAAAGGTATTAAAACATCGGCACAAGAGTATCAAAATACCATTCTTGAGTAGGTAGTTTAAGCCCCTTAACAACATCATGTTCAATAACCAAGACCAGTCCTTTCAGCAAGTCTCAGCACCAAATCATAAAGCTCGATCTACCCAATCTTGACTAGAAGCTACTAGAAGAAATGATTCCGGACTTCATAAGAGCTGAAGACTAACCTTTTTATTTAATCCTGATAATAATCCACCGGATCAAAATTTAATTTAGTTTTAGAGAGAGAGTAAGGCTTGCTCTAGACGCCATGATAATTTGGAATCCCTAAAACTGTATTACAAGTGAAGAAACTGTATTGCAGTCAATGACCCAAATCATTTCGAATTAACCTTATAAAATTTTAATGGTTTCATGTTAATGTATTAAACTAACACACTGCAATTGTAATAAATATTAAGTAAAAAAAAATGTTTTCCTGTGTAGCAATATTTATGGCAAGACTAAGTATATATGGGTAACGACGTAATGACAACTTCATACATCTCGCTAAAATGACCCATAAAGCTACAAGTTAATAAAAATTAAAAATTCGTGATTTGAAAACGTCAAAAGCCTGTAATTATTATTGAAACACCAAATGAATTGTTCTACATCTTTTCTCACTTTGAATGAACATTCACAGAGTCCCCTTCAACATAAGCAGTCACTTAATGGGATAGAAATTTATCATCTTTCCCAAAGTAAACCTTTATCTATTGAGGATATAAAGAGTCCAAAGAATAGATTAAGTATAGATTAGTAATAATACATATTTATCCTAAACTTGAATAAATATTTTTTTTTATTCCTGGATAATGTCGTGTCCAATTTCATTTTCAGTAGTCAGATTCATTTCATGTAGTGATCAAATCAATTTAAGAATACGCTGTCGCGATAAAAGATGTATACGGAGCCGTGGGTAACAGCTAGTAATAAAAAAAATTATCTAAAGTTAGTCACATCGCCCAAAAAGACAAACCAAAGACAAAACACTAAAAAAAATCTTGACATTGTCTGAATTACATATAACGTTAATAAATCATTCGACGGTAACTTTAACTTTAATCGTAAATAAATTCCAGTATTAGCTTAGAGAATGAACGGCATATCTACCACAAACAGGTCATCGTAAGTTTCTGCCAAGGTAAGGTATACGACCTAAGCACAAACAAGAATCCTGGACAGAGCTTTTCTTTTTGTAGGGCGCGTGCGCGACGTAGCGGTATGCGTAGCTTCCGGTGCGTCATGCTCCCACGCTCCGATCCAAAATGCAGCCTTACGAAAAGCCCCTTCTACGAGAACATGCATCTATGGTATGTCCGGACGAACAGCGGTACTTTACACATTGTATAGGTAAACATCAAACTTGACTATGATACTCAATGCAAATCGAATGCATTACTTGAAATAAGTATACGTTGCTGACTTACAACGAAATTTATTTAATGAAGATGAAGATAAGAAGTAATGTAGGGGGTCCATGATCAATTCCGGTGTTGCTATGTAGTTACAAGGTGGAGTGCGACCTAAAATCTGTACGTTAGCAAGTTGTAAATGTGACCGCAAGGCGTGGGCGCGACGTAATGTGTTGATAACCTTAGCTGTGAGTTTAATAATGTCAAACTTCTGTGGAAATACTTTAATATAACGTGTATGGAATGCAAATGGGATGATGAAAAAGAAAATCTGTTTTTTTAAGCGAAGAATGTCGTAATGAGAAAACAAGGAGATTGGCAATAGTGATAAAATTGAGTTTTTAAGCAGTGCATTGTAAATTGCTAACCATAAAAAACCTAATACAGGTGTATTTTAGGAGAACATGATTTATTTATCTTTATTGTACACACATAAACAGGTAAAATAAATAGAGTTGCAATATTGCAACTCTATTTATTCTATTCTATTTACTTGTATATGTAAATGTGACAATTGGCGGCCTTATCACTCAGGACGATCTCTTACCAGACAACTTTAGTACTGATATTATAAAATAGTAATCGAGATTAATTAAGATGGTAGTAGTTGAATGCATATATTTTAAATTTACAATGTGAATAATAAAAAACTTGTTATTTTGTATTTTCAAGTACCAAAACACTTTAAACACTAAAAGTATATCAAAATTTGTACCGTCAACAATTACATTTCAAATATCCAATCTATATAAAGTGTGAATTTAAAATGGCTTTTCAAAGCTAACTTCTAACGTACGGGCAGTAACGCAGCGAATAGTCTCGAGTTGCAATTTGAAATACAAACTTCAATATTAGTTGTACAGATCTAGTCTAAACCTTTAGAGTCATGTTTGAAAATACCTTCAGTATAAGAGTCTACTTGATTGGCAGCCTATGAGTAATACCTCTGCTATTTGAATATTTCGTCGAAAAAATTTAAATACCATAGGTACATACTTGTAAGTATTACTAGGAGCATGACTTCTGTATGAAAAAAATCATGAAGTAATTGATCTCACTCACACTCACCTTATTGTTTACATATTTGCTCATAGTGACGACTTTACTACTCTTTTTTCTAATATTAAAGTCTCTTAATTTATCTCAAATATATAAATATAATTCGTTAGTCCTTAAAATAACCACCCAAACGTTCGTATTTATTATGGTAGTAAGACTACTAGTAGGTAGTAAGATGACAAATTAGATCGGCTCGTAACCGTTAACATGACTAAATAAGTAGATTATGTAGATCGAGATATTTGCATAGTTACGTGAAAGGTTGAAGCACGGTCCAGAACAATAGGTGTGTCACTGAAGCGGCCACTTTGAGAGATCAACGCAAAGATTTCGCGAAAGTCTCGATGCGTCAAGCACTAGGTGAGCGGTGTGCCTGCGCGTGCCCAACACAGGGTTGAACCTCACTGACCCTCAACTAACAAACTTTGTTCGTTTTTTTCTCCTTGCTGTGTCGTTTAACATAAACAGTAATAATAATAATAATAAATCTTTATTGTAACAAAAATGGATTACAAGACACTGCACAGCCCTGACTCCCAAAGTAACGCTAGCTGTGTGTTGGGAGTCAGTTCCTATCAACAGGCAACACAACTAACCAATAGTTGCAATAGCAGGCAGTTAGTAGACAGTAGTTAACTAAGTATGTCTGTATATTTAGACAATATATGTGAAGTATGATTTGCTTTGTATTTGAGGCTATGTGTTATGATTGTGTGAAGTGATGGTGTGTTTGACATTATTCAAGTTTCCATTATTTTAATATTTGTATTAGGCTTTCAACATTATCAAAGTCCAGTTCGCTAAGCCACAGTTGAATTATTTGTTTTATTTTAAAGTTGATTAAATTTTTAGTTTTATAAATTAAGTTTAATTGGTTATAAAGTCTTGGTGCAAGATGATTATAGTGCTGTTGGGAAAATTTTAATAGTATGTGTGTAGTCCATCGGTCTAGTGGTTATTGATTCCGACTAAAGAAATAGACGTCACGGGTTACTTCTCACCCAGGACAAACGGTTGTATAATGCACCAGGTACCTACTTAATTACCACAATCTAGTTTGGGATCAGATCATCAGACGGATATGTGTGATTTGTCATGACATTTTTAAGTTGTCACATCACATCAGTATCTTTTTATAGTCAACTAATAGGCATGACCTCCTTAAAGTCACCATGCTGCATTGTTGCATTGTCTGTATTCGCAATGAATATGGTGTGAATCTTGGATTCTGCTTATGCTTTCCATCAGGCAGAGTCATTCAGCAGGTTGATACATAAAAAAAATAATTGGAAAAGTTTTGTACTCCTGGATATTGTTTTCTTGAAACAATGAAAAATACTCCGTAGTATAAAGCTGGACCAAAGCATTGGCAACCCTATGTTAGCGAATCCGCTCAATGGATGAAATATTGTCAGTCGGTTACGTTGAGGGAATTGAAATAGATCAGGTGCGTCGTGGGAGATCCGTGTTGAGTCAGCTCGGCCCCGCCGCCGCGCCGGCGCGCAGACGGCGTGACTCCTCGTCCTCGCCCTTGTATGACAACTAGTCTATGAGTGAGCAAGAAAGTTCGCACACTCATAGTCCGGGATCACCTACATTTCTTTTTTTGCAGATATTCAACCTTAAGGAATGCAGACAGACAGACTTGAGAGTATATTCAATCGTATGTTGCAATAGTATTTCCTTATATAGTTTTCAAAGCAATTTTGTACTGCAGGAAATAACGAGTTCACAAAAGTACCTACAAACCTTTGGACAAACAGTCCGGCTGGACTACGGCAATGCTATTCGGACGAAATGTCAAGCCATTCAAAAGCGTTAATTTCCCTAATAAATAATAGTTAAATCTCTAACTATTCGTCGCGCAGTGATCGAAGTTCGCATTTTTAACCTTATTTTTTGGTTTTTCATAGCTTTCTATACTCCTCCTCCATATAAAGTAGTAAGTGATACAATTAAGATAAATAAAAAAAAAAATAACTATGCCGAATTTCATACTTCTCGATGGATGTTTTGAGCCGCCTAAATGCCTCCAACTAAGCTTCACGACTGTTATTCTATGATAACAATCGGGACCGACTGCTTAACGTGGCCACCAAACCGCGGAGACACACATAGTATCGTGCCACTAGCGATCACCCTATGAATGTCTTTCTGTACCAATTTACTACCATCCGTAATCGGTGGACACTTTGAGGAGACATTAGTCAACCAACTGACGCCCTTAAGTTAGTTATAATAATAATTATAGTACATCTACTCTAAGAGGTACCGAATGACAGTTCTCACAGATTGAAGATTCAAGAAATCGATTACTATAATTCTCGATATCATTTACTTATAATTAAATATTAATTACAGTTGTTCAGATGCACAACTAGATATGTAGGACATACTCGAGTAGATTAACATATTGTATAAATAAACAAACGAAATTCCCTCTCTTAAAACCTCTACGGTTAATATATGGTAATAAAGGAAAAAAAACATATGCGATTTCATTGACAATTGGACAAATTCAAGTATTAAAAAATATAAAAAAAATCGTTTGGATTGAAAAGGACGATTCCATTATTCGTATACCCTTATACCAATCATATTCTTCTTTTTCTGATGAGATGGCAACCAGCCGGATAGCTATTTCTGCCAATGTCCGTACTTAAAGTCTTCAATTTTAAGTCTTTGAGTCTTCAAGTCTTCGTCATGATGAAATTAATGAAAAAAAATATGGATGACATGAAATGGGGACCGTCTTTACAATAAACCTACCAATCATATTCACAATGATTGGTACAAGAATGAGTTTGAAAAGTCACAACACCATGGTAGAGGACTTAACTACGTGACTTTGAAATCACGTCTCAAAAAAATATTTGTTATCTATGTATATATATATATATATTTTGCTTTGTTTTAAAGATTTATGTTTTAATTTAGTAAGTAAAGAATTATTAGTTTTTTGATAAAATTTAAATAGCTTCATAATTCCACGGTTTTATGGAAAATATAATCGAATTTTAGTGAGTTACGCCTCTACAAAGTTGTTTAGTGTTGAAGAGTATGAAAAATAATGGGGTACTTTTTAACCGACTACAAAGAAGGAGGAGATTCTTAATAGGACTATATTTTTATTTAGTCTGTTACCTGAGAACTTTCGACTGAATTAATTGATTTTGATTATTCTTTTCTTGTTTGAAAGCTGGTGCTACTCATTTTAATTTGTTTTAGTTGTTGAAGTCGATTTTTTTGTTATAATTTTGTATTATTAAAAGAGATGGAGATAATTTTTTTTTTCTTGCTTATAGTATATTATTAATACTTATTGTATTGGTATATATCCATTACTTATTTTATATAGTATTTATTAGGTTGTTTATCGATCAATCACGTCCTTCATTAAATGTTTGCCATATAAATGCGCAAAGTGTACCAGGTCATTTCTCCGACACTAACGTTCATGTCATCCTGATTTCGGAGACTTGGCTCAAGCATCATCTACCCTCCACCTCCTATCCTCTTTCTGGCTATGTACTCATACGGAACGACCGTTTAGATAGAAGAGGCGGCGGTGTCGCTATCTATCTACGTAGTTTCCTATCCTATAAAATTATTGCCTCTTCCTCCTCTGATCTTTCCAGCTGCGCAGAATACCTATTCCTCGAGGTTTGTGTCAAGGGAGTTAACGTCGTCCTCGGCGTAGTCTACTGTCCCCCATCTGTCAACTACTTCTCTAGTCTGGAAACAGTACTAGAATCTTTAGGGTCGGAGTATCTGCATCACATCATCATGGGAGATTTCAACACTGACCTCCTAGCCCCAAACACTCCTCGTACACGCAAGCTCCTTGAAATCGTCCAAGCAACCAACCTTCATATACTGCCTCTTCAAGCCACTCACCACAATTTAGACTACAAGGACACCTGGCTAGATCTAATGTTCATATCTGCCCCACACCTTGTCTCTTCCCATGGACAACTCCTTGCTCCTGGTTTTTCCCATCATGACTTAATCTTCCTTTCATACATCCTGAAAACTCCTAGACCTCCTCCAAAATTTCTTCAAATTCGCATCTTCATCAGATAAATTTGGAGAAATTAAACGAAGATGTTGCTAAATTGGACTGGGTGGATATGGCAACTGCTACTGACGTGAATGATAAAGTGCAGATATTCAATGACACTATTGTCAAATTGTTCGACAACCACGCTCCTATTAGGAGAGTAAAATCAAAACGTGCCCCTGCCCCTTGGATGACAGGGGAGGTCCAAAATGCCATGAGACGTAGGGACCAGTCCTTTCTTCGATTCAAGAGGGATCGCTGCGAAGACAAATGCATGCGGTGCAATCAAGTGATACGCAACGCTAAACGCCGACATATCCTTCAAAACATAGAGTCTTCCTCATCATCCAATATCTGGAAGTTTCTTAATACTCTAGGAATAGGTAAGCGACAACATCAAGTCTTCAATCATAAAATTGGTTTGAATGATATCAACCGTCATTTCTCATCCACAACTGAACTGGATCTCCAAACTAAGCATCAAACGCTATGTTATGTATCTGGTCTTACCACTCCCTCTATTGACTCCTTTGAATTTTCTCCAGTGTCTCCCGATGATGTCAAGAAGATAATCTTATCTATCCGTTCAAATGCTATGGGATGTGATGGCGTCAGCCGTCGCATGATTACCACCATCCTTGACTGTATTCTTCCTGTGATTACTCATATCATTAACTTCTCTCTGGATTCCGGTACCTTCCCCTCTTTATGGCGTAAGGCTTACATCATACCTCTTCCAAAAAATAACAGCCCTTCACATCCTAAACACTATCGACCTATTTCTATTCTTCCCTTCCTCTCAAAAGTTCTCGAGGCCTGTGTATATAAACAACTCTCACAGTTTGTATACAGAAACAAACTTTTAAGCCCTCTACAATCAGGCTTCAGGCCTGGTCACAGTACAGTTACTGCTCTCCTTAAAGTGACTGGCGATATTAGGAACGGCATGGAAGATACCAAGGTAACTGTTTTAGTATTGGTCGACTTTTCTAACGCCTTTAATACCGTCAGTCACGAAATCCTGTTATCTATCCTCTCATATCTTATGGTTTCTTCTGAGACGCTGGAATGGTTCTCGACTTATCTTCGGGGGCGACTGCAATGTGTTCGTGTTGATGACTTGTCATCTAGTTGGAGCGAGCTCATCGCCGGCGTCCTTTTAAAGGCGGCGGAATTTTATCTCCTCTCTTATTTTCTATATTTATCAATCTCTTAACTCAACATCTTCGATGTGCGTATCACTTGTATGCCGACGATCTGCAGCTATATTCACAGGTAGGTGTAGAGGATGTACGCGGGCTATCGACGAGATCAACAGGGACCTTGAGTTCATAAAATCCTGGTCAATGAGATTTGGATTGTCTGTTAATCCGACTAAATGCCAGGTAATCATAGTAGGCAGCAAACGTTTAATGAGCAGATTGGATACCGCCTCGATCCCACCAATTATTTTCAACGGATTAGTCATTCCATATAGCCCGGTAGTAAAAGATCTTGGATTACTTATCGACTCAACTCTCGATTGGCGAGCTCAAGTTACGTGTGTTAGCCAGAAAGTAACTAGAAATCTTCGTATATTGTATCGTCTCAAGAACTACCTGCCTCCTAAAACTAAAATCACACTCATACAGTCCTTAATCATTCCTATAATCGACTATGGTGATGTGTGTTACTTTGACTTGAATGCAGACCTCCTTAATAAGCTTGACCGTCTTCTCAATAACTGCATTCGATACATTTTTAATCTTCGTAAGTATGATCACGTATCTGCTTTGCGTTCCCAGTTAAAACCTATACGCCTACGGCAAAATCAACGAGCACTTACTTTCCTATTTTCATTTCTTAACTCATCATCGTTACCTGCCTTCCTTGCTCCATATTTCCGATACCTGTGCTCTAATCACGACAGAAATCTTTGTTCAGTTAATAATCTGCTTCTCTCATGTCCCTCTCACAATTCTGATTTCGTGAACTGTTCGTTCTTTTTTCAAGCAAGCTGCTCTGGAATGCGCTCCCGCTCGAGGTCAGGATGTCCACCAACCGATTTACCTTTAAAAACAAGGTACACGAGCTTCTTCTAACTGAAATGGCATAACAATCTAATCCATAACATACCTCACGTTACAGGGTTTTATAGTATATAAACAAATATAGTATTTATGTATACGTTAACCTATTATATATTTGTATATATTTATATATGTACGTTATATTTAAGTCTATGTGTGTATGTATACGTTTAAATAAATTGTGAACTGTATATGTCTTATAAGTATGTAACCTCTGTGCACCTACCTTACAAACTATCTACAGCACCCGAAGGTTGACTGGAAGAGAATGCCCTGGGCATTAAATCCGCCGATGTACAATGTAGTGCATAAAGTTTATAAATAAATAATAAGATTGTCTGCGGCACGATTGATCGACGACCTAAAGAAAATGATTGATAACGGATAAACACGGACTGCCCACGACCGTCATGATTGGCGTTCTTTGGGGAGGCCTTCATTCGGCAATGGACAGTGCGATTGTTTGGTCAAAACATTAATTTCAATCAAATTACCTGATGTTGATATGATGGTAAAAGAAGCCGAAAAACATCCACTGCTGGACAAAGGCTCTCCAAGCTTCCCATAACAACCGGTCCTGTGCTGCCCGTATCCAACTGCTTCCCGCGACCTTCACCAGGTCATCGGACTACTCCTTCCGTTAACTTGCCACTGCCACTTAAGTCTTGCAATTCTTCGAGCAATGTCGTATTTGTATATAAGCTGATATAATGCCCAGAGTAATGCAACCTGTGGGGGTATAGAGATATCACAAGGTAAGTTTGCAGTTAACCTTTATGCCAAACTAGTATTTGCGTCTATCTCGGTTCTCGCGACACAAGTAGCCTATGTCCTTCTTCAAGATCAAATCCATATCTATGCCGAAATCCATCCAAATTGGTTCAGCAGTTGTCCGTGAAAGCGTAACTGACAGATAAACAGATAGAGCTAAACTAAACTTTCGGATTTATAATGTATTTATAAGTGTGGATTTTTATTAATCATCCTCCTAAATACGCTCATTTTTGAAGTTACCACTGAAAAGTTGCAAAGTAAATGGGTCAATGGAAATCAATTAAATGAAATAATTGAGTTTAACTCGTAAGCAGCACTTAATAGTACATTTGCTTACCGTGGGAGAGCCACGCTTCGGCATGAATGGGCCGGCTCGACCGGAGTGATACCACGGCCTCACAGAAAACCGGTGTGAAACAGCGCTTACGCTGTGTTTCATCNATAAATAATAAGATTGTCTGCGGCACGATTGATCGACGACCTAAAGAAAATGATTGACAACGGATAAACACGGACTGCCCACGACCGTCATGATTGGCGTTCTTTGGGGAGACCTTCATTCGGCAATGGACAGTGCGATTGTTTGGTCAAAACATTAATTTCAATCAAATTACCTGATGTTGATATGATGGTGAAAGAAGCCGAAAAACATCCACTGCTGGACAAAGGCTCTCCAAGCTTCCCATAACAACCGGTCCTGTGCTGCCCGTATCCAACTGCTTCCCGCGACCTTCACCAGGTCATCGGACTACTTCTTCCGTTAACTTGCCACTGCCACTTAAGTCTTGCAATCCTTCGAGCAATGTCGTATTTTATATATAAGCTGATATAATGCCCAGAGTAATGCAACCTGTGGGGGTATAGAGATACCACAAGATAAGTTTGCAGTTAACCTTTATGCCAAACTAGTATTTGCGTGTATCTCGGTTCTCGCGACACAAGTAGCCTATGTCCTTCTTCAAGATCAAATCCATATCTATGCCGAAATCCATCCAAATTGGTTTAGCAGTTGTCCGTGAAAACGTAACTGACAGATAAACAGATAGAGCTACTTTCGGATTTATAATGTATTTATAAGTGTGGATTTTTATTAATCATCCTCCTAAATACGCTCATTTTTGAAGTTACCACTGAAAAGTTGCAAAGTAAATGGGTCAATGGAAATCAATTAAATGAAATAATTGAGTTTAACTCGTAAGCAGCACTTAATAGTACATTACGTATTAATATTGTACAATATACCTTTTCTTTCCCCGTGCGGAAATCCCCTCGGATACCACCTCCTGGTGGCATGTCGGACTCGAACCGACCAAACCGCACGCCGTCTCTGGTACTAGGACCCGGGGAACCAGGTACACCCTAAAAACGAAAACCCTGGAACCCCAATGTACCTCGGGCCACTTGTGGAAATCCCTATGTTTCCGTTAATGCCCCAATAGGTGAGGCGTGAGTGCTGCGAAGCGCGCGCACCCCCCAACTAGCCTGCTTCTGCTAGAGCGACAAATGGCCACATCTGTCACTCCCAGGCTTGCGCTTATGGAGGACGGAGATCATTTCGCGATCTCACGTATCAGGTCCGTTCCCGGGCCTGGCGGACCGGAAGAGTTCTAAACCTCTCCCGGTCTCGCTCCGCCGTCTCCTTAGCAAGCATAACTTGGTCGCAGAAAGAAACGGCAGAGTTCCTCGCGCTCTCGCTCCACAACATGGCCGCAGTCATGTTACCAAGCGAGAGAACCCCCACCCCGAAGGCCGTCACGAGATCACGCCTCGGTTCCTCCCAAGTCGGATATACTGCCAGCATATGGAGCGCCGTGTCCACGGTCTGAGAATCGAAGTGATGGCACTCAGGCGTTGGCTCCTTGCGGATCAGATACAGGTGATCTCCGAAGCATCCTTTTCCAGTACTCATCTGCGTCAGCCCGTATGAGAGGGTCCCGTGTCGCCTCTCGAGCCAATCCTCCATAACGGGTCTTACCGCCGCAATAACAGCGTGCCGAGCGCTTGGCTGCCTAAGTCGTTCCTTCCATTCCTCTACGAGGACCTGGCGGAGTTGAGATTTCTGATCATCGATTTCTCGATTCTCAGAACTCCTACCCAACTCCCGCCACTGGTAAAGGGCCGCAAGGGCTCTCGCCTCCAGGTCCCATGGTGGAGCTGTACAATATACCTAGTATTTTTATACGCGAAATATAATCTAAGCCGCACTGCATGACAGCTCCACGGATAGTAGTAATTTAAGAGGGTTTCAACCCCCGTGTTCTACTACAACAAGTGTTGTGGGTACCCCACGCAGAACAACACTTTCTATATACACACATTTGTGGTTCTGCGTTTGGGTGTCCTTTGTGTCCGTTTCATGTATGTTTGTAACCCGCGACAGGTAATAAAAGAAAATTACAATATATAACTATAATACTTTTATCTTCATTAAATTTTGAAGCCACTCGAGCGTGCATAAATAAGTACTAGATAGTTTTGTTTTCAAATATCTGCTTACGAGCTGCATCAAAATAACCTGAAACCATATTGAATAATAGCAAAAAACAATAATATTGTGTAAAAAAATAAATTATTAATTATAATACAGAAAAATATATTCTAAACAGAACGGCCAAGTATAACTACAATTTAGTCCACTTAAGAGCGATTCAATTAGAAGATTTGAAATTTTCTTACAACGGATCGTAATTTATGCATTCGTATAAAAAAAAAACTTTATCCGATTGTTTTAAAAAATTAAGTTAATTAGTAATATTGTATTTATATTATTATTTTAACCTAATCTTAGGTCACGGTTACATTGCCGAAACCCAAAAAATCACTTACCTTTTGCTTACATACGTATACATATGCTTTTAAACTACGTATATAACAATATAACTAAATTAACGCTAGCGAAGTGTAGTCACGGTTACGATATAACTTTTCAATGTTTTTTAATCATACCCTATCTGGGTATGATTAAAAAACAAGATACAAGAAGATACAAGAAAGAACTTACAAGATATAAGACCTTATTTTACTTCAAAATTATTCTCTAACTCTAAAAAACCGTGTCTTAAATTCTTTCAGCTCGGTATTATTTCTTATCTCACGCTGTCACTCATGTTTGCTTATCGAAGATGCTTTTAATCCTGACGCGAAGCCGAGATGCTACTAGCAGTTCCCAGCCGAACAGATCCGCATTACGACACAACAATGACCTAGCTACTACGTCACCGATAGGGTAAGGACGTCACACGTGTCGTATCATGACGTAATGGCAGCATTGCGTCCTGGATCTCATAAGACACAGTGGCTTGTGACAGCTTCGCGCTGTTGATTGACACTCATTGAGTGTAACTGACATGTGTAAACAGTACCGCCGTAAGCAGAGCAGTGTGTGCCGGATCTGGAACTCGTTACACGGTGTTTGATTCTTTGATGTAGAACGCGGTAAGTACATGTTTGTTATTATACGATCTTACGTTGTATTTCATAACATAGAAATAAAAAAGGTATGCTTTAGCATAGTGCATATTTACAAATTAGCAGTTTTTAAATTACTAACTTTACTCTGCGGCTCCGCCCGCCTATATGTGAGGAATAATAATTTTTCGGATTATTATATAGACTACTTTGACACTCACCAATAATAAAGCTTCAAATTAGTAAAAGTATTTTCAAAATCGGGACAATAGACTCAAAGATTACCCCTACGTCCTGACAAAGCTTACCTCATTATAATATTAGTATAGATGCGCCTCAAAAAGATTTTTGACCTTAACCAAGTATTTTTTTTATTTTACTTCATTGTATTTATATTATTGACTTTTATATAACTCGTATATCCTTTGGAACTAGTATATTTATTTGATGAAAGATACTGTATGTATAATAATTATGTATAATATTAGCTGACCAGCTTAACCTCCTCTGCAGCTCTTAATGCCCGTCGCGTGAAGTTATAACAGCGATAACAAATTTGTTTACCATAAAAAAGACTTTAACCAACCAAAGGTTTGAACCAACGTAGAAGATCACGACAGCGTATGTAGAGGGCGAACACACCGTGCGATAGCCACGCTTCGACATGAATGGGTCGGCTCAATCGGAACGATACCATGGCTTCACAGTGCTTGAGCTGTGTTTTACCGAGTGAGTGAGGATACCGGAGGCCGATACCCTAACCTCTCCTCCCATCTACCGCCTCATCCTCCAACGGCCGGCAAGGCACTTGTGACGGCCCTGGTGTTGCGGGTATTTATAGGCGGTATTAATCGCTTACCGTCAGGCTGCGTCTGCTCATTTGCCCCTATTCCATAAAAAAAATGTCTCTATGCTGTCATGAACTTTTTTTAAAACTTTTTTACGCAGCGCATGCAATCGCTCAATTGGGCTATCTAACACTGAAATACTTTTTAAATTCTTAAGATTAGTCCGTTCAACCAAACAAACTCTTTAGCTTTATAATATTAATGCTAAAAATAGACGGACTGAGTTACCTGATGATTGGTTCAGTAAGGCATACAAGGCAGCAAACATGGTACTGGTGACACTTCAATTGCAGTTGGTATATCCGTCTAGGTTAAATTAAAACATGATTATTTTAGCCTGGGCCAATTTCTACAAGACAGACACGGTCAGTAATTGTTTATAGATTTTCGCGACTTTTACACATAGATATAGTTCTTGTTATGCAGTGAGAATTAAAGGTTTCACCGCTCGTAGTCACGATACCGAACGAATACGAACCTTATATTTCTATAGCGAATAAGTGCCGCTGTGTTACAAGAACTAGGTTTCTTCAGGTTTAGAAAGCGTTTTGTAGTCCCATATTTTTTTCTCATGCTGGAAATATTAACGTCAATACATACTTGTAACTTCAGCATATTATCAAATACATTATCTATGTAATTTTGTAGTGAAACTACTTAGCTACATAAAATAAGCAAAAACTAAATGTGTTTTTTCTAATTTTGTGAACATTTATGTATCTATCTTAGAAGAATTTGTCGTACAACATAATTTACTGTAAATATTTTAAACAAAAAACACATTTAGTGTACAGAATAAAATCAATTACAAGTTCATGGAAAATATTACGACTGAAATATACAATTCTTTAAAAAAAATAAGTCAATTTTTACGTGTTACACGTTTTGTAAGAACTTCTCAGTAAATATTTACTGGAACAAATAAATACTTACACACCTCTACATAGTTATGACTCATAATGAAAAATGGTGTTCTAATTATTTTCCTCGTAAACGACGTCTCGGACTTTACTGTAACTAGTGTTAACACAAAGAGCTGATTTGATATGTACTGTTTCAGAACCTTTATCAAAATAAAATTAACTCTAATTTAAATTTGACAAAAAATATGTAGGTACCTATTGGTTCTTTTATAGAATAGAGGGCAAACGAGCAGACGTATCGCCTGATGGTTAGCGATTATCGCTGCTCATACACCCAAAACACGAGGCCTCACGAGTGCGTTGCCGGCCTTTGAGGGATGGGAAGGGGCATAGGGGGAGGATTTGGGTTAGGTTAGGGCCTCCGGTATCCTCACTTGCTCGGAAAAACAGTGCAAGCGCTGTTTTAAACCGGTATATAAAAATCTGTTTATAGTTTATCACAATCAGAGAGCAAGGGTTTTATAGAATTAGTAATATTAGTTATAATATCATACAATTTTATTGTGTACACATAATAAAATTTCTCGTCAGAATATCAATAGATTCGATTAACAGTCTCGTGCGGTAGACGCACAATGCGCGGGCCGCGCCGAGGAGCCATTGCTCACTGAAGAAAGACGCACGACAACAGTTTACGAGCCCGTATCGTGTGAACTATATGCTAATTTAGATACAAACGTATAAATTATGTTACTTGTTTTATGTCAATGTGGAGGAACCAAGAGAATGAATTCTTATGAGTATCTCTTATCTGAATCAGCGTTGTCAACACCTTTAGTGGTGCTAGACCTCCCCTTAGAGATATAATTTCAGCTACTACTACAATCTACTACAATAATGAGAATACGACATCCGTAAAAAATGTTATATACGAATGAATTGAGGGTTAATAGCAGTAGCTTGAATATCTTAATAATATGCTGTTGCTGGAAAGTCTGACCCCTATTTCAAGAGATAATCTGAGATCTAAGACTTGATCCGTTCTTATTAATAAATTCGCAATAGTAAACATTTTAGAATCGCAAACGTAATATTATGTGATAAATATATCATTAGGGGAAAGTGGATTCATTGGGCACAATAAACGTCTGTAGAACTAAGCCGGATGTTTTGTTAGAGCCTGCTAGATCCGTTACATGTAACGCGTTACAATGTAATGGTACGCTCGCTTGCACAACCCGTGCATACATCACAAACTCCATGCAGCACGCACCACCGGGGTTGCACCCACCACCGCTAATCACACGATATCGCCTCATTCATTCCAAAGTTAGTGACACCAAATGTCAGGGTATTTATGGGACATCTTTCGAATTAATATCAAAATTGAATGCTTGTCTATTTTCTTCTTCTTCTATTTTTAAGTCAGATATTTCATAATCATCAAAGCCTTCTAAGACTTCTAAGGATAGGCCTATTTCCCCCAGAGTGAGCTGTAGCTCACTCTCTTAGAAAGAGGCTTTGACCTGCTATATTTCGCTGGCCTGACGGATTAGTGTATTGTTTGTTTCAAGTTTCCCTTCTCTTTTCAGTGATGGGGGTTCTGTGTAGTTTTCTTTCTTAGTCGCATTGTAGGATATCCACGGGGTGGTGATAAATTACACTACTACTACCCACTACATCTGTTTGTCGTTTATCTTCGGTATTTTCCATTTTGCTGCTGGACAATGGTGGTCGTAGTTGTAGTTGTAAAGGTACAACAACAACCGCGGGAGGCTCAGCTAACACTAAACATTCTTGCACACACCCGGGCCTATTAATAATCGCGGTCATCACGTACTATTTGTCCTGGTTGGGAATCGAATCAACTCTCTCTCTAGCTTAGCAACGAGGATATTAAAGCACTATTCTATCACGATTGTTGCTAACTTAATTTTAGATAATTACTGCTACTTCCAAAATCCTTTAACGAATCTATCCTCAGTAGCAAAATATCGTCATAATACTAAACCAGTTAATTTCATGTTTTCCCTCCAAAAAAATCAAAAACGATTTAAAACATTCGATTATCGGAACCTCACCAACAATCTACAATCCGTATACATTGAATGCAATATTATAAATATAATATTATTTATGGAAGAAATTATAATCCTTATAAGATGCGCTCTACCAATAATCAATAGTCCCTGAATATGAAAATTAAAAACATTGTTACAGGGTACTATCCTTGATTTCCTCGATATATGGATATACTAATAACCCGGTCAAGCGGTCACGCAATGTTGTTACGATAATCTGATGCAAATCTACATAGAATTACATTATTCACACCTGTGCTTAACTTACATCAGCCGACCTTAACACGTCACTCTCATTTTCAACACCTACAAAGCTTTATTAAACTCTGCCTTTATGTACTGAAGGTTTATAAAAATGATGTAGGTATGTATAGAACAGAGATAAGTCGAAAAATTGAATGGATTAATACTAATAGCTACTTATCATACTTATTACTAGCTAGCTAGTCTAAATAGAAGTAGCTTAAGTTACTCCTGATTGTATCAGCTATCTGCTAGTGAAAGTCCCGTCAAAATCGACCAAGCCCTTCCAGAGATTGTCGGTACAAACTAGACAGGCAGACAGACCGACAAACAGACAAACGAAAAAAGTAACAAATGTTATTTTGTAAAAAGCGGTTATTTTAATAACACTCCGATTTGATTTATTCGTAAAAATTTTATCATTTACTTTATAAAATAACGAGTATTTGTACTGATTTTGATCCTTTTATAATTAATTTAAACAAGTACGCCTTCATTAATCGTCAGCGATCCTATAAAAGAAATAATATAATATAAATTAATTACTATAATGTAAATTTTATTTAAACAAATTAAGCAAGACCCCAAACTAAAGCTTGTATAAATAAATATTAACTAAATTTGTTTATTTAATTATGAGCCATAATCGTATAATTCACGTGCAGTAGTCACACTCACGTGCAATGTTCAATACGCGAGTGCGATGCGCGTGCGTCGGCTCGGCGCCGTGCCGTCTGCGCGCGCGCCGCTGCTCGCGGTCGTGCGATTAAACCGCGCACTCGCCACTCGTACCGTTCACTAACTCAACTACACAGATACTGGTTCCCATTTACTTGAGGAGGAGCCTCTCAATTTGATAGATTTGTTTGTAAGTGATATATTGTACTTATATTTGCGTGAACCAAAGTGATACGTGACTGCCTCGGTGGCCCAGCGGTAGGGTACGCAACTGCTGTTCCTGAGGTCTCGGGTTCGATTCCCGGGTCGGATCAAATGTTTGTATGATCTGCAAATATTTGTTTCGGAGTTTGGGTGTTTTCTATGTATGATATGTATGTATTTACAAAAAAAAAAGTATACAAGTATTATATCAGTTGTCTAGTTCCCATAATACAAGCTCTGCTTAGCTTGGGACTAGATGGCGTTGTGTGTTAGATGTCGGAAATATTTAAAATATTTAAATTTTAAAGACTCTTTTTGAAATAGACTCTTTTCCAATATTATAGGTTAAGCCCGCCTCAGACGGTAAATAAGAAATGAAGAAAGTCAGTTGTACTTCTACGAACGAATATAATTAATTTCACTTTCAACGTCGGACGTCCACGAGTATCAGAGGAACAAGATTTATGGTCAATTAAATAACGTAATCGATGACAAAGCTACTTGAGTCATGGCCACAATAAATTGGTCTTCTCTTGATTTAGGTAAATTGGAAGTAAATGGTAATCTTAGGTGAACAAAAAGACTCTCAGTCTCTGAATTCTCATCAAAAAAAGATTATTTTCCTTTGAGTACTATTATTAATGCCATATAAATAAATTAGCAGCTTCTTCAAAATTTATAATTTTACGGGAAATTGCTATTCGTCCCGCATAGAACGTATGAAGTGCTAGAGATGGAGTAAAGTTTAAAAACTGAAACCTCTTGCACGTTGTTTATTGATCACAAAAAGTAGGAAAATGTTTAACATCTTATGAAAGTGAATCGATTTTCGTACGAATCGTAACAAAGAATAGAAGATTCTTTAACAAAATATTCATCATTATCAACAAATGGTAATTAAAATCTTTCTTCCTTCTCACCTTATCAAAATAGTTAACAATTCATCTAAAATCTATACGTTAGGAACTATGATATAAAGTTAAACAACTATTTTTCTGATAAATAAGTATTCACATGAGATCTTTACTTTATATTTTAATACTAGGTAAACTACCTATATAACGCTTAGTGAAGATTATATGGAAATACGTGAGTGATAATAAGCCCTGTTATTTTATTTATTAACATTTAAATTTAAGTTTTACTAATGTATAAATTTCGAACTGCGCATATCAATATGTTAAACCGAAGAAGCGCCGCGTGCGCACACCTCGGTGCTATGCGAGGTTGCAATCACGACAAAATAGTGCCCGTACTGCACCTATAAAATGCTTCGTTGGGCGTTGTGATAAAACGCTTCTCGTATAATTTGTAAGTGATACTAAATGAAACGAGAATATAGGAAATATAGTTGTCTTTATCCTAACTTCACGGGTCCCTGGTAGCAATACTCCCCGCACCGAGCGCAAAACAAGGATAGATAGCTATCGCACAGTACGAAAGTCAAATACGTTCAATTATTTCCCGTAACGCAGCGAACGTTTTAATTTAAAAACAAAGGAATGAAGGAAATATAAAATCACAATTGTGTGTTAGGCNTGTTAGGTAAGTGTGACACTAAATATCGGTTTAGTTATTTTGGTTTTTATTTCAGAAGTTTTTGGTGAATATGTTAGCTTGTTAGCTAGGTAGCTCTGTAAATAAATTCAAAATTGTTCGAGAAACTTAAGGTAGAAGAAGTAAATAACTAACACCTATTAACAAAAAATGATGATATTGACTTCAACGGGCGATGAATTGTTACAAAAGTATTGTTCTTTCTCCATTTTGATACCCTTGAGATTGATATTTTATGTTAAAAAATAAGGAACTAAAGCAAAACAGAAAACTATCAAATCAAAAAGAATTTTACTAATGGTTGTAGTATTGACGGTATTTTGAAGTAGAAAATATATGAAATACAACCGAGTTGAGAAATTCTCTCCGAACTGAGAACTTGAAGGTATACTAATAGCTCCTACTGGATACCTTTCAGTTGCTAAATGAAAATTAAAAATTCATCTATAAGTTCCATTTCAATAGTGCTCCACAATTTTAGCGCTCAATCTTATTCTATCCTCAAAGATTCGTAGGCCGAGACTGCAAGTATTACTCATCCCTATCCTGTGTTAGTATTTAGTTAAAGCTGCCATCGAGGGGTCACTCGCTTCACCCTTGCGATGTGACTCATACTAGCTATTGGTTACACAGTTCCTAGTGGGACGTCAAGTGCCTACCGCGACCCGTGACTAAACACGAGCAAACTAATAATTACAGATATTAGGTCACAAACATTTTAAAGAAATATATCATTTAGTTCATATTCACCTACATTCATGGCTATTGTGAGAGACGAATACATTTCAGAGAAACAAATAGTATCGTAATATAATAGTCTATTTTTAGAGTTTGCACAGTGCTTCGTGATGTTAGGGTTAAGCGAATGCTCGTCGTGTTGGTAGGTACATACATAGAGTTAATATTTAAAAATAGAACATTAATACACATCATTGTACACCAGTAAAAATAGGGCAACCTGATCGATTATAGCATACAATTTAGTAACGAAACTACATACTTATGTCGAGAATGGGTCACAAAACTAGCTTATTTCAATGCCAATAGCTCACAATCCATAAAAATATTTATTTATATCTGATATACCAACAGCATACAAACAACATTCACTATCAAAGATACTACCCCTATAACAACATTGCTAGTAATATTATAAATACAAAAAAGTTGAATCAAACTTAGTATGACTTAAAGCTAGATTACACTTTCTTTTTTTTATTTGACTAAAGTGAATCAACTCAGTTTGATGGCAAGCTTGAGTAGTTTCTAAGAGTGGGGCCACCAAGCTCACTGCGAATGCTGGCAACGCAGTATGGTGACCCACACTACGGCGACCTAGTGAGATGCTTTTGACGTCCCGCTTAAAGGAGCCGGGATCACACTGGAGTGAAACACGTGCTCTGATAGTGAGTTCCAGTTTTCGTCTGCTTGAAACAGGAAGGAAGAGTCATTCGAGCACAATGTCCCACAGCTGGGCTCGGGTCTCCTCTCAGGAGACAGTTAAGGGCATACGTCCCCACGTTGGGCTATGAGCGCATCACCCGGGGCCTGAAGAATGCCCGCAAACTAATTCGAAGTTATAGTCTAATTTATGAAATGAAAACAGAAACAATAACAACAACAAACATAAGAACTTGTAAGTCGAAGGTAAAGGAGCTCTTACTAGGTGACTTGGTTAATTCGACGGGGAGTTAGTTCATTAAATCACGAATTTATATACTTTAATAATATATAGGTTTATATGTATGTGTATGTAGCTATATTAATACAGACGCATATATGTATGTTTATGTATATATCACTGTATATATTTGTCTCTTCTAACATATATAGTGGTATATGTATATTCAGGCTAATTGTAGTATTTCTTAAAATCACTCTTACCATATCTTCTATTATCAGATATTATGTCCCCCCTACCTCATCTTTCTTTACATTGCCTAATCGGTGGACTGGCAGAGAATGCCTGAGGCATTAAGTGGCCGAGCATATATTTGTGCGTAAAGTAATAAAATAAATAAACAAATAAATAAAGAAACTTAACAAACTAAAATAAGATAAAATAAATAAAGTGAAAGTTAGATATAGCAAGTAATTAATTATTAAGAAAAAATAAAACCCGACTGCATCAGATAACTTTTTGGCTCCAAAAATCCTTAACTTTATTTTTTTTATAATTTTGATGTATCCATTGTCGCTCTCACAACTAGACATATCTATTGACACCACTTTCGTAAAAATACGACAAGCCGTTTAGACTCTAGGACGTGCCGAAACAAATATACCTACATACATACACTTGGAAAACATAACCCTCCTTCTTTCGCAGTCGGGTAAAAATGTGTAGATATTTCTAAAATATATCTGTAGTTTACTAGGTCGAAAGAATTAGTACCGAGTCTCAGAGTTTCATTTAACTATGTTTACCTAAATACTAAGACACATGTTTCCTTGTCAGCAATATTAATAAGTCTATAGTCTTATCAGTCTCATATAAATGACATATATTTATAGGCACGATGTCTATAATACCAAGTTAAATATATTGATACCTCATACTTACATTGTTCATTTGTTTGTTTTTTCTTTGCGTTTTATTGGGTTTCTTTAAGTCTGATTTCTTTTACATCCAAAGGTTATCGAAAAAGATGACTTTAGTAAAAGGTTGCTCTACCTACGTATCACTTAGAAGTGAAAAGATTTTATTATTGAATTGTTAAACATTTCTTTGAGTGGCAAACCTAGTTTTTATTAGTGAATGAAGGCAGTCGTTGCCGGCTGCGATAGATCGATGCCGGTTGAGGTACCTATTTTTCATCAGAGTGACATCAGACATAATAAACTAAATAATAATTTTTATAATGGAAATTAATTATTAAATATGTGAATTTAACAATCGATGATCTTATCATATCGATGATTTTTCAGACAATCTTTACACTAATAATAGATTTTTTCATTTTTATGGAAATTTGTACACAAGAAACAATATAATGTTACTATTTAAAAAACACTAATGTATTGAATATACATTACTTAGTATTATAAATTCGAAGTAACTATGTCTATCGTACTTTGATCTTGAGAAAAAACAAAGGCTACTCTTTACCGCGACAGTTAACATACAAGCGCCGCGGGAAAATGTTAGTAATATATATATTGTAACTAAAAGTATTGTTAATGACTTATGGTCATCTATTCCTCACTAGCTTCTTAAAAATAGGCAAGGTTATCGCGTGTCCGATTGTCCAAGGCAAGTTCTACCGGTCTTACTCCTTGCACGGTGGAACATTGTCTGCAAGCTGAGTGAAATGTTGTATCATTTTTGGCTTTAAATTCTGCGATGACGTCAAGTCAATTGCAATGTGAATTGTTTTTATTTAACTTCTGCAAAATGAATTATTCTAATTTGGCTCCATTCTTATGATTGGCCTCTGTCCAGCCGTAGCCTATCAGGGGCTGCTTATGAGGTGATTCTAATGTATCCGTACTATAATATTATAAATTCGAAAGTGACTCCGTCTGTTAGGCTTTCACGCCGCTACACCCATTTCAATGAATGTTGGATCCAAAATAAAGATACTTTGTTAGATACTTTGTTGAGCAAAGACTTAGGCTATCCTTTACCGCGATTATTGACATCGATATAAAGCAAAGCTTTTGGAGTTCTTAAAGACAACTCTTGGTGCTTAGGAGAACTAAGTGGCCATTATTTGTTTCTTCCCTTCGGCGTGATCAGTACAACCGCCTCAGACAAACCGGTCAAAGCTCCAGTATCCGAGGCATCAGTTTTATAGAGTTCGATCACATCTCCGTACCCTCCAATCCAGTTGTAACGGTTGAGCATGCTTTAAATTGTAAAATTGTGACTCATCACGCGCGGTGCCTGATACGTCTTCATCCAAAAACCGCTTCTGAACACTAAAATTCTATGCCATAACTATTATTGTTTCTACAATTAAAACATACATACTTGATGAGTCTGTTGAGCTAGTAACTAATGCGTACTCTTCACACCAAGGACAAAAAACGAGTGATGAGCACGTTCATTTAATCTCTGGATGTACTTTATATTTAAATGATGTAGGTATTCGGTAATGTGTAAAATATCATGAGCTATTTTTAACCAATTTAAAAAAAGCCGAGGTTGTCAATTTGACTTGTAACTTTCGACCGGGTGAACCAATTCTTATGATTCTTTTTTTATTTGTAAGCTGGGACAGCTTATATTCATTTCAATTTGGACCAGTTCTTGAATTTGGTTTTTTTACCCGACTGCGAAAAGTATTATGTTATAGTATTCCGAGTGTATGTATGTATATTTATTTCTTTGGGACGCCCTAGAGCCTAACGGCTTATCGTATGTTTAACTGAGTGGTGTCAATAGATTCGTCTTAATCGTAAGTGTGAGACTGGGAACATAAAATAAAAAAAAATTATGCGCAGGCGGCTTTTTTAAAATGAATCTTTACTTGAATGATAATTTTTTTCTTATATTATTCTTGATCAATCATGTGCATATTTAGGTACAAGTAGTTGGTATTGGCTGATCTATAAATATCTTAAATGTCTAAAATATTAGTAGAGTCAATCTTAAAATAATCTTCCGATAAATTTGGTCGAAAATTTTTCACTAATGTTTAACCCGTTACATAAATTTATGATAACTAAACAAACCTCAACAATTTCGAATCCATGTATTGATCCATATTCAAACTGCCATAACACTTTTCACTGGACTAGTTCAAAATGTTTGGCATGTCTATAAGGCCATTATTTCACTCCGATCGAGTCAGCCTATAGGGTCAAATTAGGGCTGTGTATTTAAAGCAAACGAATTGTTTTAATTTTAGAGTGTATCTGAAGCTGTAGCCTTTCTATAACTTCCACTTACTAAGAGAGAATACCGACTTGAATGAAGCTTAGGCAACTGAAGGTATTGAAGTAACACCAGCACACTTGCCAACACATGCGGATAACTAAGTAGACAGAATTATGGCATTTAAAATTAATTTAAAATTCAAATGCGTTTGCGTTTGGGATTTTTTTGATTTCGATTTGACACAAATGTTGATCGTAAAACATGCCTGTGCCTTTTTGTAATCGAAACGATGATGTCTCCAATGACGTACACATGTTCCATCTGAATATGACATTTATGTGTGAATTACGGTTTTATGAAATTTTATTTCAAAAAATTGAGAATTAATTAACTAAGAATAATTTACATATACTAAGAATGAACTATATATTTAGTGGATATATTCTTACATAATCTTTTGACTGAAGAGGTAAGCAGAGACTTATTAAACGTCTTTTTTAGTCATTTCATCATTTTAGTTCTATTTAACGATTTTGTTAGACCTTTTGTTGTTAACTGGACTCTTCAAAATGCGATGGCGAAATTCAAGATAGGTTATAGAGAAACAACAAAGAGATAATTAGGAAGCTGATACTTTTAAAAGGGTTGTATATATATATATACAACTAGTATTATACTAGTATNCAAGCGGGCAGAGCCGCGGGAAAATGTTAGTACTATATATATATTGTAACTAAAAGTATTGTTAATGACTTATGGTCATCCATTCCTCACTAGCTTTTTAAAAATAGGCAAGGTTATCGCGTGTCCGATTGTCCAAGGCAAGTTGTACCGGTCTTACTCCTTGCACGGTGGAACATTTGTCTGCAAACTGAGTGAAATGTTGTATTATTTTTGGCTTTAAATTCTGCGATGACTTCAAGTTCCTGAATTATTCTAATTTGTCTACATTCTTATGATTGGCCTATGTCCAGCCGTAGCCTATCAGGGGCTGCTTATGAGGTGATTCCAATGTCAACAACCCATAATGTCCCACTGCTGGGTTCGGGTCTCCTCTCAGGAGAGGGTTAAGGCCATACGTCCCCACGCTGGCCAAGTGCGGGTTGGGGACTGGCAAGACAACGTTGTGGCTACGTAATCTTACCGTTGGATGTTTTTAAGCCGCCCGAAGGCCTCCAACTAAGCTTCACGACTGTTATCCTATGATAACAACCGGGACCGACTGCTTAACGTGACCTCCGAATCACGGAGACGCTCATGGTAACATGCCACCAGCGGTCACCCATCCAGGTACTGACCGTGCCGTCGTTGCTTGCCCTCGCTGATTGTTTGTAATCACCGAGTGCAACTGGGCTATGAGCGCCTCTCATATTCTCATATTCTCATATTCCAATGTATCCGTACTATAATATTATAAAATCGAAAGTGACTCCATCTGCCTATCTGTTAGGATTTCACGCCGCTACACCCATTTCAATGAATGTTGGATCCAAAATAAAGATACTTTGTTAGATACTTTGTTGAGCAAAGACTTAGGCTGTCCTTTACCGCGATTATTGACATCGCGTAGGCGGAGCAGGGCATCGGATATAAAGCAAAGCTTTTGGAGTTCTTAAAGACAACTCTTGATGCTTAGGAGAACTAAGTGGCCATTATTTGTTTCTTCCCTTCGGCGTGATCAGTACAACCTCCTCAGACAAACCAGTTAAAGCTCCAGTTTCCGAGGCATCATTTTTATAGAGTTCGATCACATCTCCGTACCCTCCAATCCAGTTGTAACGGTTGAGCATGCTTTAAATTGTAAAATTGTGACTCACCACGCGCGGTGCCTGATACGTCTTGATCCAAAAACCGCTTCTGAACACTAAAATTCTATGCCATAACCATTACTGCTTCTGCAATAAAAACATACATACGTGATGAGTCTGTTGAGCTAGTGACTAATGCGTACTATTCACACCAAGGACAAAAAACGAGTGATGAGCACGTTCATTTAATCTCTGGATGTAATTTATATTTAAATGATGTAGGTATTCGGTAATGTGTAAAATATCTTGAGTTATTTTTAACCGACTTCAAAAAAGCCGAGGCTGTCAATTTGACTTGTAACTTTCGACCGGGTGAACCAATTTTTATGATTCTTTTTGTATTTGTAAGCTGTCCCATTTCAATTTGGACCAATTCTTGAATTTGGTTTTTTTACCCGACTGCGAAAGAAGGAGGATTATGTTTTCCGAGTGTATGTATGTATATATATTTCTTTGGGACGCCCTAGAGCCTAACGGCTTATCGTATTTTTAACTGAGTGGTGTCAATAGATTCGTCTTAATCGTGTGAGACAGGGAACATAAAATAAAAAAAATAATAAAAATTTATACGCAGGCGGGTTTTTTAAAATAAATCTTTACTTGTTATAATTTTACTTGTTTGTTAAAATTTTTCTTATATTATTCTTGATCAATCATGTGCATATTTAGGTACAAGTAGTCGGTATTGGCTGATCTATAAATATCTTAAATGTCTCAAATATTAGTAGAGTCCATCTTAAAATAATCTTCCGATAAATTTGGTCGAAAAGTTTTCACAAATTTTTAACCTGTTATGTAAATTTATATATATAATATACGAACCTCAACAATTTCGAATCCATGTATTGATCGATATTCAAACTGCCATAACCATTTTCACTGAACTAGTTCAAAATGTTTGGCATGTCTGTCTATAAGGCCATTATTTCACTCCGATCGAGTCAGCCTAAAGGGCCAAATTAGGGCTGCGTATTTAAAGCAAACAAATTCTTTTAATTTCAGAGTGTATCTGAAGCTGTAACCTTTCTATAACTTCCATTTAATAAGAGAAAATACCGACTTGAATGAAGTTTAGGCAACTGAAGGTATTGAAGTAACACCAGCAAGCACACTTGCCAACACATGCGGATAACTAAATAGACAGAGATATGGCATTTGAAATTAATTTAAAATTCAAATGCGTTTGCGTTTGGGATTTTTTTTGATTTCAATTTGACTCAAATATTGATCGTAAAATATGGCTGCGCCTTTTGCAAACGCAACGATGATGTCTTTAATGACGTACATATGTCCCATTTGAATGTGACATTTTTGTGATAATACTACAGAATTACGTTTTTATTAATTTTTATTACAAAGAATTGAGAATTAATTAACTAAGAATGATTATACATATACTAAGAATTAACTATACATTTGGTGGATATATTCCTACATAATCTTTTGACTGAAGAGGTAAGCAGAGGCTTATTAAACGTCTTTTTTCGTTAGCAATCATTTTAGTCCTATTTAACGATTTTGTTAGACCTTTTGTTGTTAACTGGACTCTTCAAAATTTGATGGCGAAATTCAAGATGGATTATAGAGAAATACAAAGAGATAATTAGAAGGCCGATACCTTTAAAAGGGTTGTATATATAACCGTTTAGCATAGTACTAAACGGTGAGCTCACCGTGGTTTGATCGTCACATATGACACTTCACCTACTTCTATGTGATCCACAATAATAATTATTTTAAATAAAATGAATTAAATACATACATATTTTATCATAGATAAGTTATACCCAGGCGCAGAATAAATGTTCATGTTCATCACACAAATATTTGTACCGGGTGGGAATCGAACCCACGACCCTTGGTTTAGCAGTGAGGATCACTAACCACTAGACCTTCAGGCACGTCTGCGAATACATACTTGTATAGACCCCTTGCAACACAGGATATATTCCTAGTGCAGGAGATTTCCTTTTACAATTATAAACAACTATTACAGTCCAGCACAACAAATGTTTCTAACAAGTTCAAAAAAGCTTAAGATATTAAAACGGTTAAGAAACTTTGTCTTTTATTTCCTGAATCTTCTCTCGGCAGTAGCACTAAACAAAAAGGCTACATTTTTTAGCCCGTATTCATGCCCAGTAGAACAGTACAGGCACAGAAGGCGTAATTCTCAAATTAGCAATAGAGTAGCAAAAGGACAAGTTATCAAAACGGCTAATTCTCTAAAAGCCTAATTATATATAAACGTGGTTATTGTTTTAACTTGATGTATTATGAAGACTAAAGCTTAAATAAACTAAATATCTATTTCGTTCTAGATCTTACATATCACTTCAATAAACTAATTCTTCAATTGTGCTTTTTATCCGTGGGAGAGCCACGCTTCGGCATGAATGGGCCGGCTCGACCGGAGTGATACCACGGCCTCACAGAAAACCGGTGTAAAACAGAGCTTACGCTGTGTTTCATCGAGTGAGTGAGGATACCGGAGGCCCATACCCCAATCCAATGC
>PKRV01001513.1:119436-185731 GCA_003709505.1 Hyphantria cunea | reverse complement strand
CCTCACCATCCCCCTTCCCCCCCGCCATAGTGTCACCATGCTGCATTGTTCTTTTTCGCATTGAGGATGGTGGCCACCACTCTTGGATTCTGCTCATGCTTTCCATCAGGCAGGGCAGAGTCATTTTGGCAGCTTAAATATATAAAAAAAAAAAAAGTTCTATCCGAAAAGATTATTCATAAAAAAGTTCTACGAAAACGATGCAATGGTATAAAGCATAAGTCAGCTTTAACAAGAACAGCAAAAAGTCCCCAACATTAATATACGTTTCACGTCATATGTGTCCAAAATTTAGTAGAGCGTGATGTAAATGCGTCGGTGCATACGTGCGTCTGCGCAGGCGCCGCGACCTCGCCCCCTGCGCTACTACACGCCACGGCCATGGCATTCAACCGCCTCGTAGATTGGGCAATTTACGTATCATTAGGACGACACTCTTGACGAACCGAACCACTCGTTACTTACGTAAGAGACTATTTATAGATCGTGTTATCTGAGGGCTGGTCACGGTCAATTTATACGCGTTTGTGATAAAAGCGGTGTTGGAAAATTTGTTTGTTCTCTATAAATATCTGAAAGTTACCAAAAATAGATCACTTTATAGCAGGAGGTGCATGTCATCTTTTTATTAAAGTATTTTATTTTTTAAGGACCATTAAGGAATATTTATAAATGGCCAAAAATAATATTCCTCAGGATAACTTAAATCAGGTATCAGGTCATTAGCGATAATTCACCAATTGGTTAGTTAAGGCGTTAAGCTACTCATTCAGCGAATGCAAAATGCATGTGCGCGTTACTGCTGCGACATCTCTCCTTGTTCACATACCACTCCCTTTCTAAATAGTGGAAACCTGATGAAGATGTTATCGAGACGAAGGCTCCACCTGGCCACCTCGCTTTTTGGAGTGGTGCTCACCGGCAGTCAGTCTGTCTGTAGCAATATACTGAGATAGCCGTCTTTTCTAGCATTGCACATGGTACTATAATTACTTGTGTCCTATAACCTTAACTCTGTTCAAAAACATGTATTAAAAGTAAAAATATTCTAAGTGTCAATCTAGCTGTCGTTGTAAGTACATAGTTGGCGTTATGTGAGATGTTTGAAATATTTATTTACTTATTCAAGTCCAAGGACTCCTCATCAGCCGTGCTAATACTGAATTAAAAGACAAGGAGAAAAAAAATCTGCAAGAAGTCCTACGTCATGGTTTTATAAATGTCACCATCATCGTGATACAATGAAGAGAATATAATTGGCAACGTCAAGGAAACCAACGCGTCGACTAGACTCGCTTATCGTATTGTGACAAACTTGTCACATATTATGTCAGTTTCGATACATTCATTAATATTTAGCTTACTTTAAAAGGATAAACGCCAGCGATAGTTAAATGCGTAGTTGACTAGATACTCCGAAAGATGATATACTCACCTAAGTTCAGTAAAAAAAATATAGATTAAACAGGTTCAGTAAAAGAACCACCAAACTATTCTCAATGTAACTAAAATATGACAGGCCACACTCAGGGCGCTGATAAGAGCGCCTCTACCACCCGGTTCGCCAGCAGCGAATTGAATCCGAGTGGAGGTCGTCCTCCCGAACCCTCTCCGCCGCCTACTTCTGCGAAATTAAGCCTTTACAGAAAGTTACAACAGCGGTAAAACAATTGACGCCGGCCATGGAGCGTATGGCGGCCGGTAGCAAGAAATCTTTTCCAATGACTGCAGTGAGGGCATGACGCTGCGACGCCCAGGCGGGGCAAACTGCCAGCATGTGCTGAAGAGCCTCTACGATGGCAAAATTACCACATGGAGTCTCCAGCCGGGACGCCCAGCAAACCATCTTGGCTCGACGAGCGAATTCACGCCACTTGCCTATCTCATCGAGTGGAGGGTGAAAGCCGTTCTCCGTCTGGAAGTTAGCCGCCCGTTGATAAACTTCGGCGAGCACTTCCATATCCAAATCCTTCATCATGGGGGAGTTCCAGCCAACGATACGGTGCGGTAATCGTGTATAGCTCTATCCGTCAATATCCTCTGGAGACGCCAGAGGCGCGCCCTGTTCTTAGCGGATAGAGCCGCCATGCACATATAAAATTAATTAAATTAACCTCAGTCCCGGGAGGAGATGACCTCGTAGACCAGTCGTATCTCATGTTCCACAAGAATGGGTCAAGTATAGATTCATGCGGAACACCGTACGACATGGTTCTCTCAATCTCGATCCTCGTATATGACGGTACGTTCCTTTAAATAGTCTGCCGCTACTCTCTCACGTACTCTGGCACCCGTGGTAGTGGAGTGATTCTCTGATGCATCAAAATGGCAGACTATTGAATGTGTTGGCGATGTCCAAAGACACCACCAACAGCACGCCACCATAGCCCACTGCCTCTTCGGTCACGGCCCTCAGGCGCAACCATCGACCACGGCATCGACCACTCGAAATCCAAATTAGGCGTCCGATAGATCGAGGCATGCGGACAGAAAATACTCTCTCAGACAGTTTAACAACCTCATCCAGCAAAATGATCTGCCAAAGGGGGCGACAGAATCGGCAGGCAGTCCCAGATTCCTCAGCACTCCTTCCTCCTCACTCAGAGAAACGCCCGGACGCTGAGACTGTCCGACATATGGTGGAGGGCATCTCGTCCGGCCCGGTCATAGCGTCAAGCCTTGTCTTAAATGTTTATGCATTGTCCGCAAGTAATATGCAGAATAACTCAAGTTATGGTGTACGCTATGTTTCTTTAAAGTGTTGGGATATTTCTCTCTCTTTCAAAATACACAACAAATTATTGTTCTGCTAGGTTTTCTTTGTATCCGTTTCATGTATGTCTGTTAGTTCCCCCGCGACACAGATATATCCCTAATGCGAGAGTTGTCTTTAAAAATACTATACTTAAAACCCTAAGTTTAGAAGCTAATCTAAAGTTTTTTTTTCAATATTACTTCAACACTAACTTGCTAGAATCCTTAGATGTTCCTAATCCAGGCCTAACGTTGAAAGTTGACTGCTCCTTCTGTTCAACTTGCTCCCCAGTCCCTACTTTGCTCTTTGTCGCAAGATTTCCAAATTTATTTTTGGTTGGGTAATATAATCATAGTGAGCATGGATTCTTTTGCTTTTATATAGTAGTTATATATAGTTTTGATAATATTTGTTAAAAATGACATAGCAAACTAGCTCGTTGACGTCGACTTCACCTACGGAATAAATGCAAAGGAATTTGACATAATTATATAACAGACAAATACAGTTCTATCTTTTCAACTGCTTTTAGTTACCCTTACCAATGTAGAAAAATCCTGTTTTCAGCTTTTTAATTGTTATTTCCTTTTGATTTACAATCCAGGTACTTAGAAATTAAGTATTCATATTATTAAGTGTTTAGAAATATTTATGTGTGTATAGTTTGATTACCACAATTAACTCAGCCTAGTTCGGAATTGGACAGCAGCGTGAAGTCAAGTTAGTCAGAGTGATAATTAAGTTGATAAATCAAAAGTTGGATGCCAGTTCATTTTGTATTCAGAAGTAGATTGCGTATTATAAGTATATGAAAATATGAATATCATTAGCGAAATACTGGTACAACATGTTATGATATTCACTCAAAAAGGATGCGTTTGCTTAGGAACGCAAATAAAATTTTATGATAACCACTTTAAATAGGAACTATTATTTACTGACGTGACTTGCGAACAATGCTATGATGAATATTTTAAACGCATAGGTATATTTACAATGAACATTTGAAGATTAATATGTAATATTCCTATGAAAGTATATTATTATTTTCAAAGAGTATCAGAATACAAACATAATCCGTCTCTATGGAACATTTTAATTTTTTTTAATTAGTGATTTAATTCAATATAAAAAAGAAAGTGTTTTTCAGGGATGGCACCCAAAAACACTCTCTTACATATTGAATGGTAGCCCAGGGGTAAAACGGGACCCTAATTCTGTCCGTCTGTCTGTCCGTCCGTCTGTCACCAGACTGTATCTCATAAACCTTGATAGTAAGACAGTTGAAATTTTCAGAGATGATGTATTTCTGTTGCCGCTATAACGACAAATACTAAATACTCCCATGCAATAAACGTGAGCTGTTTTTATAGATAATAGTACGGAACCTTCGTGTGCGAGTCCGACTCGCACTTGGTCGGTTTTATTACGCACAATTGACGCTGCAATTGACCATTTATTACTTCAAAATGATCTCATTAATTTCATTTATTCAAAAGATGTCAAAGAACTTCCATGAGATAGTGAAAGTGAACAGCAGTCATGCAGGTCGCTTGGTCGAAATTCGATCTATTTAATTTTATTTTCCTCAACTTGCCGTACCCCTCCTTCATATAAACTATAACTGCGAAAATCTCATACTCCTCCGTTCCCCTTTCGCATAATCTTCGTGAAAGGGTTATGAAGTTTCTTTAGAACCATATATGGATGTTTGTTTGCTTTACAATGGTTAATTGACTGGCCTAAACTGACCGAACATTTCATAAGCATATTAAGCTTAAACCGCAAAAGACTGATTTTACAATTTTGTAAGACTAGAAGTCAAGAATTTTGGCACGGAGACACTCGAACCGTTCTTCGAAAAAATCAAAATTTTGAAGCGGCTTAAGCTTATCAAGTTCCGCTTGAGTGTGATTCTATGTATAATATGTATGTATTTACAAAAAAAAAAGTATATAAGTATTAATATCAGTTATCTAGTACCCATAGTACAAGCTCTGCTTAGTTTGGGACTAGATGGCGTTGTGTGTTAAAATGTCTGAACATATTTATTTATAAATAGTCAGACATCAGCTTAGTTAATGATTAGACGTCTTCGTCTAATCATTAACTAAGCTCTCTTGATGGCAAATCTTAAGTTTTGCTTTTTAATTCAGTTAAAACTGTGCCATATTAAACTCTATGAACTATAAAGCGCTTCCTTAACCAAAATTTTGGCACTTATGCTGACTTTTAATATAATCATGTTCTAAGAAAACATTGTTATACCATGAATTTAATGCAATATCTCTTTATTATTTTGTGCTTCATTAAATTACAGACCCCTTTTTACAGTTTATGTCTAATGATGGGAGAGTTTATTTTTGAAAGAGCCACGCTTCGGCACGAATAGGTCGGCTCGACCGAGTGATACCACGACCTCACAGAAAACCAGTGTGAAACAGTGCTTGCGCTGTGTTTCATTGAGGGAGTGAGGATGCCGGAGGCCCATATCCCAACCCGTCCCCCATCTCCCTCCCCATCCCCCAAACACCGGCAACACACTTGTGACGCCCCTGTAGTTGCTACCGAATATATATAACCGCTTACCATCAGGTGATGCGTCTACTCGTTTGCTTCCTATTCCATAAAAAATGGTTACAGTATAGAAGTTCAAAAAAAAGAAGTAATTATTGTTACTTAACCAAACTTGTACCTAATCGCAAATATTGCCACGCCACAAAACAACAACGACACAATGCCACATGAGTACCTACCTAGATACCTAATGTTATTTCAACTAAGACGCAAATGTAATACTCTGACATACGTTGAGCTACAATAGATGACGCTAGATTCACTCGCCTCCGCTCAAACAATGTGATACAAACGTGCACGTGTTTCAAATGTCAACACTGCGCGAGCTCATTCAATCGTACGGCGACGTTCAATCGCGGTCACACTCGTCGTTAATAAAACATTACTTCGTGGTGAATACAAACACCGTCAGACGGTCTACGTGACCACTGTCGATTACTCATCCTATACTCACACGATGTACAACCCCAAAATCGACAACACCCGAATCCCTTTAACGATTTCAGGAATTATTTCACAACATTCTCTACTGTTGCCGATACTATAATTTGCAAAAAGTAATGAAACGGTGAAGTACAGGGCCGCCTTTGATTGAAACCCGCGTTTTTATTGTTGCATTCTTGTGCTCTTAGTCAATGAGCTTTCGGATACAAGTCTGCACGCGTTGTAGAAGGTCGACGAACTGCCGACAAGGTCGATATTAATCAAATTTGATACGCATATCTTGGGTGTGTAGGTAACATCGCAAATCCTTATTACCGAAGATGACTAGATATTAATCTGTGCGAGTTATTTAGATTGGAGATGCGTGCGTCAATAACAGTTAGTTAGAAGTTGCCTACGTCTGCTTGTAAGGTCTTATGTCAGGAAATGTGTAATTCTGAAAAGTCCATTTTTATACAAAGATATGAATCAAATATTTGCTAGGATATGGCGTTAAATGGGAAACCCAGTCAAGTCCTGAATGATCTTATTGTGCTATATGCGTCAAACATGAACTATACACACTTGCCGAATTCATTCATTAACTACTTGGGGCATTTGTCGCGTGTGGCGCTGACTCACGCGCTACTGAGAAGGGTGATGAATGAGTGAAAGCATTGTGACTAACTTAATAAGTTTATCGTTTTTCACTTCCATTGCGAACATTTTTTAATGTTAGTAAATAATACAAGGTAATAATACATAGTATCATCACTCATAGCCCAGTTGCACTCGGTGATTAGAAACAATCATCGAGGGTAAGCAACGATGGCGCGGTCAGTACCTGGATGGGTGACGTCGGAGGTCACGTTAAGCAGTCGGTCCCGGTTGTTATCATACGATAACAGTCGTGAAGCTTAGTTGGAGGCCTTCGGGCGGCTTAAAAACATCCAACGGCAAGATTCACGTAGCCACAACGTATTCTTGCCAGTCCCCAACCCGCACTTGGACAGCGTGGGGACGTATGGCCTTAACCCTCTCCTGAGAGGAGACCCGAGCCCAGCAATGGGACATTATGGGTTGTTGTTTGTTTTAATACATAGTATAGCTAAATGGCGATCAAATTCATTCGCGTATTCGTTCATTTGTATGGTATGGTGAAGTGTAACGAAGATTGTTTTTTATTATTTCGAATACACATACATTTCAAAGGTAGTGAAGACAACTGCGCCACGAAGACAGCAGCAGTGAGTCGTAAAAACTATGTAATATACATAAATTAACACTCACGGACACGGATACATAATATTCTGTAATTTAGTGTGGTTTTGATGCTGAAAATATGGTTCAGCTGAATTCAATTAGTAGGTATACGATGTTACTAATTACTTCTTGAGTACTTATTTTGAAACTAGAAACAATCCGTTCCATAGTTAAGAAACATTTACTAAATATAGATTTACATTTCGCAGGCACTTATTGGTGGAACGAAGCAAATAAAGTTGCCAATTATCCAAGTGACGCTAATTTTGCCGGGTCGACGAACGAACTATTCCTCTACGTGCCTTGTCGCCAGGAGGTCGAGCCGATCGGATCCGAAATATTCTGGCACTCCAGACGGAGATTAAAACTGGGCAGACTTATAGGCTAAACTATAGGTACCTACATTCCTAAGTATTGTTTAAATTATCTAAAGATTTTCTTTTTTTTAAAAAGCTTATGTTTAATACAAAGTTTGAAGCCGGATTTTAATTACAAGACTTTTTTTACACCAATTTCCAATAACAATAACACTTTGTATAATATGACTTATTGAACCGAATACCACATCACAGTGGTAGGTAATATTTTATTAATTAATTTAACATTTTACCTCGAAAATGGTTGAATTTTGTTTAGGGTAATTGGATCATAAATTATCAGGAGACGCTTATGTCCAGCAGTACGCTATTAAATGTTTTTGATGATGATAATAAATTGCAGAGATTTCCAGCAAAATGTAACCGGAGTGTGATGAGACAAAATATTGCAATTCTGTTAAGTCTGTTTAATGGCCGGATGCTGAACCTATATGTTTTTTTTCTTACGACCAATCTTGTACAATGGCGCTTTGCTCATGCACTGACGCACTTAGCGCCGCCGGCGCCTCTTCTCGCGCCTTGAAGACTGTTTGCTTTTATTTTATTAGTTTCAGCAGTTCGTTAACAGTTCCATAGAACCTTAGCTTATACCTATACTAGTATTGACAAACCGCCGAGTTCATACTTTTTGATAAAGATCCGGGAACCAACGTTATATTACACAAGTTGAGTAAATTTAATTTTACACATTGTAACTGATACATCATTCATATACTTATTGCTTAATTAACGTAGTTAGAGCTTTCATACATGTGGGCTATATCAATGTAAGTGTGTGTGGCATTTTAAAGTTAACTAGAGGTCGCCCAGAAGTCGAAATTCGACTATAATTCATAAAAAAATATTTTTATTTAATTTTTATTTCTTTTAGGTTTCTGTACTCCTCCTATAAGCGATCTTACGATGAGCCAAATTGCTTGCTCCGCCGTGCACATATTTTTCGTTAAAAGGAGAACACGGCTTTCATTAGATCTACTTGTTTACTGCTATTCAATTATCCTTCAACTTGGCAATGCTTGCAAGATGCTTTTAAGAAATATTATTGCTTAAAACCGGCATAGAAAAACTGTTTTTAGATTTTATTTATAATTTTTGTATTTTAAGGAAACTCGTGATTGTTTTGTGGGATACAATTTGTAAAATATTATAATTAACTCGTAAGTACATAAATATGTCCGAAATGGAAACTAAATCAAGGAGGCTTGAGTGCTCAAGGTGAGTGGCGTCGTTGCCGTGTCCTACATCGCACCTCGGATCCACGGCCGCGAGCACGCGGCCCTCTCGTCGAGCCCCTTCTACCATTCACACAATCACATAATCATTCACAAGCGATCCTCAATGCATCATCCAACCTCCGAACCAGCAACTTTACCATCTAAATTTGCTCTACTTGTGTCTTACGGTAGAACAGTAAAGTAAGACTTTGTCCACATATACAATAATATGCATTAGTAAGTTGTAAGCTTCTGCTCTAGCACTAAGCAACCGAAATAAGGATCTGTGTGTATTTCAGCCAAGTATGTATAAACATCGACATTAGTCGCATGTAGCCATTATTATTAATACAAGTACTCACACATGAAGTGCATGGCATCACCGGCCCTGGTCAACAGCTGAGAACTTTACTAGGATCAACAAAAACGTGGTTTTGACTACGCAATAAATTTTTTGTCATCACTTGTCACTGTGTCCGCTTTGTATGACGTATAAGTAACTGTAAGTATTTATTATCCAAAGGAATATGTAAGAAGTGAGATTTGTTTGGACACACGCCAGTCGTCGTAAGCTGTTACAGGCGGCAGATGTCAGGCTGGTGTCGTGGCGAGCACGTCACCCGTGACGTCAAGCGCGCGCGGCCACTGCGTCAGGCACGCATCACGGATGCGCGGCGTTACAGAGCCGCCCGCGCCCCGCTCTGTCGCACTCCAAATTGTATGGTTGAGTTACGTGTGAGTGACGAGAGCGTGTGACCTGCATACCTACATCGGCTCAGTTTGTTGTACGCGAACAAGACACATTAAAGATTTTTGTTTTTATACGTTGGCATAACATAGGTCGTCTGAATAACAGTTGCCATATGAACGAATTAAGTTATTATATAACAAAAAAAACTTTACATTTATAACGATATTTACATTCTTAAAACATATTCATTATTTGTACATAATAATAATTTAAGTAATAAAACGGTTACTGCATGATATTGTCAACGTTACTCAATAGTAAAAAAATATTTAGAGAATCATTGAACCCAAAAAAGAAGATAACAATTTTGAAATTAATCGTAACGAGTCATGATGAGCAAGGGGCGGAAATGATTTCATTTAACGTACGCAATTTCTGCGGAACCATTACACATGTTAAAACCCATTCGTAAGATGCCCACACGCGTACGTCAATCACGATTACCAACAACTTTTGAGAACTCTAAGACTTGTGCTAGCAATGTGCAGGCCGACAGATACAGTTTACCAGGGAATGTGTCACACTGTGTTGAGCAACTGCGCACGCGCCTCATCTCGCATCACTCTATTGAGATATTTCACAATGTTAATCACACAAATATTTCTTAATTTACTTGTTTTAGTCTGTTATATAATATCTTTCCGTCAAATAATCGTAAACAGACTTCATTTTTCCACATATTTTTAAGTACAATAAATAGTCCACAAGCTCGATCCAAATCCACGAAACTTCCTAATCCAGGCCCTACTTGCAGGGACTTAACAGACAAGTTGCATCTATAATGCTACTAATGTTTTTTTCTGGTATTTTCTGTAACTTTATACAATATGTAATAAATATTATATAAACCAGTAAGAAACCCAAAAAGCTTCTGACTTTACTACTCAACTCAAACGTTTAAACTATCGCGTTCCACAACATAAAATATTATATACTACTGACATTAACGCGTTCAATATAGGTATTAAGTACATAGATGTCTAGTGGTTTAAGACTGACTGCTGACCACGGTCAGTGCACCTCCTCGGACAATTCAAAACCCAAAGGTATTTACTAAATTTTGATTCTAGTCAAAAAAATAACCAACTTTCCATTTAGGTACTTTCATTATTTCCTCCTCCTTTTAGCTGCAAACTTGTGCTCTATCCATATCAACTATTTCACTTCAATAAATATGCAAACACGTTCTAAGACTCAATCAAACACAATAGCCAGTAGTTATTTACCGCTCGTGTAGTTACCGTCGAATTTAACAATTCATTGAGCGCAGAACAAAACCACATTTAGTTACTATTTTTTCATGACTGTACGTCAATGATCATTGGTACGAAAAACCCAGTCGTACAATATACATGATTACCATATTTGATGCCTATGTTAGTTTGAAGAAGTTTAAATTCAACCCCAAAAGTTTTATAACTATACATTATATTTATGTAAAATGTGAATCAGTTTTATAACTAGCCTTTGCCCGCGGCTCCGTTTCAATGTATGTCGATTATCGTGGTACGGTTACAAGCTATCTCTATACCAAATTTTATGGAAATCGGTGCTTTGGCCGTAAAAGCGTAACACAGAATAACAATTGAATTTATAATATCCGTACGAGAGTAGACTTATTTTTGTTTATGACAATTAACGTGGCTCAGGAGCCAACGCTCCACGCCCAAGGTAGACCTTCTACCTGCATATACCTACAACAGTACAAATATCGTCATTACCTTCTATTGGTATCCCTCAAATATCAGTGCGGTTGAAATTTATGGATCTACAACACTTATTTGACCGCATTAGTTTCACAGACAATTGCGACTTACGGACAAACCTCTCGAGAATGAAGTAATAAGAAAGATTTTGAGGAAAGAAGGAAGCAATTGTATTCAAGAAATAAGTCGCCAAAATCCAACCATATTATGTAAGAGATAAGGTAATCAACACGATTCTGATGTACACATAACACGAGTTTTATGGTCAAGAGGAGCGACATCCGTTCAGCAATTAGCCTGTTAACCGGACCTTACTACTTAGGCTTAAAATTAACTACGTACGTAGTGCACATTTGAACATCCGTGTATTGACCTATCGATTATAATGTAAAAGTACATGATTTATTGAGATAGAGTAATTAATTGAAACACCTTGTTAATCTCAGTTGAATTGATACCAATATCCTAGTGGTGGTATCTTTTTTTTTTTTTATATATATTTAAGCTGCCAAAATGACTCTGCCCTGCCTGATGGAAAGCATGAGCAGAATCCAAGAGTGGTGGTCACCATCCTCAATGCGAAAAAGAACAATGCAGCATGGTGACCCACACTATGGCGGCCTGGGGGGAAAGGGGATGGTGAGGGGGATAGGGGGCGTTGGATTGGGGTATGGGCCTCCGGTATCCTCACTCACTCGATGAAACACAGCGCAAGCGCTGTTTCACACCGGTTTTCTGTGAGGCCGTGGTATCACTCCGGTCGAGCCGGCCCATTCATGCCGAAGCGTGGCTCTCCCACGGTATAAACGGTTTCAATCACAATACTACAGTGAGTTGGATGTGACTAGAATTCGTTTCTGACTTCTTCGAGCATCGCAGTCTCCGTGTCATTCTCTCATTTGTTATTTCTCTTTCAACTCATTTCATTTACTCCCAGCGCGATTACAGACAAGCAGTCGGTCATGTAAGAAACCAACCAAAATAATTTACAATGTTACACTTTGCGCTAATTTTATAATTAGAGAAAGGGCTAAAATAATAAAATTGAGGCTTTCCGTTTTATTTTAACCCTTTTTCGAATTTTATCGTTCCTTTTATTTTAAATATTAACATACAGATTTCTACTGCATTTGTCATATTGGAAACATCGCCGTTAATTGGCGTGACCTCCACCTTGCATTGCTCACAGATGTGTATAATATCGGCCCACACAAATGAATGCTAACTGCGTGATACATATGAAACTTGTGTAACGTGTGTTTTCGGTATCTTTCTTATAGGGTTTTTTTTAAATGTAATAAGGGGGGTTTTCGGGTGATAGGGGAGGGGGGTGTTCGGGGTATGGATCTCACTCACTCGGTGTAACACAGCGCAAGCGCTGTTTCATACCGGTTTTCTGTGAGGCTGTGGCATCACTCCGGGCGACCAGTCAGCCGGCCCATTCATGCCGAAGCGTGGATCTCCCTCAGATTCTACTTGTTAGGCTACTTTTACTTAAACTCCAACTCTAACCCAACTTCAGCAAAAGCAAGCAGATAAACAGCTATTAAATTTCACCGTTTTGCAAAATGGTGACCAACGTACCCTGACCTGATTGATTTGAACACCGATTATATATTCCATTTGCAACCAATACATCCTTACACCATGTTTGAAAGACTGTTATCATGCTTCAAGTATAATAATTTGGATTACAAAAAATAACAACAAGAATTTGCCGATTTAGGGCAAACATACCAGAATAAATTGTGCCCGTCAATTTTAAAGAAATGTGTATTAGTGCTGAATAGTGTATGTAACCTGATACGGTGAATAGAATTTAATAACTATAATAACTCCGCTCACCACAATTTAGTAGTGTATTGTAGCCTTCAGTAGTATGTTGCTGAAGAAGTGCCTCCCCTTAGAAAGGAGTACATAAGTACACTGGCTAGACGGTCTCTAAGTTACATTTTCCTTCTTTTTCCGTCCTTTTATCTTGCGTAGTTTTCTCTTTTAGTTGACTCTTACAACACCTACGGGAGGATTTAATCCCTCTCCACACGGAGTTTTGTATATACTTGTATGGCGTTATCTTCTGCTCATACTTTACGTCTAAACGTATATACGGTAAGTTTACATCATGTAGGATTTGGCTCGCTGTTGGTAGTGCGGACGTCGCGAGGTCAAGGCCGCTCAGTGAAAGAGGACGAAGGCGCCGGCACGCTGCGCACGCGCAGTGAAAGTAAGACACGTTGCCGCGAGTAGCGCGAGTGTGACGCACACGCCGTGATGGTGCAATCGCTATCTTTCACTTGCAACTGTAAACATGACCCGGACATTTTGGTAGGTTCTGGAGAGGGGTGCTCGCGGATGCTGCTTATCGAACTGTTGTAGCTACGTGACCAAACATCGCCTTACTATGCTATAGTAGTACTGAGTAGTATCACATACAATTTTTTGAATAATGCTCACTAACCAAGTGTTTTATTCAAAAATGTTCGATTTTACTGTTCCGTTTGCATATTTTCCTTATCGCTCTTGTTTCATACATAGCATATATATTTAAATAATAGAAATTATTTCCTAAATTAATCTAATATACTCTGGTGCAATAGTTTGCCATTCGTAAATTTAATCCAATTGTTACATTTACAAACTAGGGCCATTAAACTGGTCCTGTTCATTAAAGATTTCTTCACTAACTCTAGGTGATGGTCACGGCCACTCGCCAGTGGACGTGACACATTAGCATACAATTTGGAGGCGACTGTTGAGTCAAGTCACGTGTAAAACTGAGAAAAATGGATGTATAAATTAATATGTAACCATAATACCGTACGTTGTTGTTTTACATGGAAACACGAAGCGAACTTCAATATCATAAACATGGTCGACGCATGGTCATTACCATCTTGGACTACACGCTGTTGGCAATAACTCACATAATAAACTACTCTCTTGACTCAGGAACCTTTCCCTCTCTTTGGCGTAAGGCTTTCGTCATACCTCTTCCCAAAAAAAATAATCCTTCACTACCCGAACACTTTCGACCCATTTCCATCCTCCCCTTCCTATCTAAAGTCCTCGAGGCCTGCGTATACAAGCAGCTCTCTGAATTTGTATACCGTAAAAAATTGTTAAGTCCTCTGCAGTCTGGCTTTAGGCCCGGTCATAGTACTGTTACCGCTCTTCTTAAAGTGACAGGCGATATAAGGAAGGGCATGGAGGATACCAAAGTTACTGTTCTGGTTTTGGTGGATTTTTCTAATGCCTTCAATACCGTCAGTCACGAAATCCTTCTAACAATCCTCGGGTATCTTGGGTTGTCCCCTGAGGCACTGGAATGGTTCTCTACCTATCTTCAGGGGCGCCAGCAGAGTGTTCGTGTTCATGACTTGTCATCGAACTGGCGCAACCTCTACACAGGCGTTCCTCAAGGCGGAATTTTATCTCCTCTCCTATTCTCTATTTTTATTAACCTCATTACTGATCACCTTCGGTGTTCGTATCACCTGTATGCCGATGATCTGCAGCTGTATTCGCAGGCAAGAGTGGAGGACATATCGCAAGCCATCGACAACATCAACAGGGACCTGGAATACATAAAATCCTGGTCTATGAGATTCGGGCTGTCAGTTAACCCTACTAAGTGCCAAGCAATTCTAATTGGCAGCAAGAACATGGTGAAGCGATTGGATACTAAGTCTGTCTCGCCGGTCGTCTTCAACGGCTTAGTCATACCTTGGAGCGACGTGGTCAAGGATCTCGGCCTATTCATCGATTCAACTCTTGATTGGCGAGCCCATGTTACTCATTTGAGCCAGAAAGTAACAGGTAACCTGCGAACACTCTACCGTCTTAAGAACTTCCTGCCTCCTAAAACGAAACTCTCACTCACACAGTCTCTCATTATTCCTCTAATCGACTACGGTGATGTGTGTTATTTCGACCTGAATGCAGACCTCCTCAATAAACTCGACCGTCTTCTTAATAACTGCATTCGATTCATATACAATCTCCGCAAGTATGATCATGTGTCTACTTTCCGTACTCAACTACAGTGGTTACCCATTCGCCAGCGCCGCAGTCAGCGAGCGCTGACCTATCTTTTCTCGTTCCTTAACTCCCCATCTTTACCAACTTACCTTGAACCCTATCTACGTTTTTTATCGTCGAATCACGATAGAAATCTTCGTTCCTCTAACAATCTGCTTCTCTTGTGTCCATCTCACAACTCTGATTTTGTGAACTCCTCATTCTTTGTGCAGGCTGTAATGCTGTGGAACACGCTCCCACTCGAAATCAGGATGTCTACAAGCCGTGACTCATTTAAGAAGAATGTAAAAAACCACCTTTTTACCAGATGGCAGGAAAGCCTTATTTAGTAAACAACTTAGTACCCACTCACAGTGTACGTATGTAAGGTTTATGTATTAGTGTGCATCATAGTGTATGTATATAAAGTTTATATATTACCGTGTATATATATTTATTTATATTTTATGTATATATCGTAACTTCACGAATATATTTTTTTTTTCCCACCACAATGCATCTACCCCACAAAATTTCTACACCATCCAAAGGTTGGCTGGTAGAGAATGCCTTGGGCATTAAGCCCGCCGTTGTACATGTGTGCATGAAGTTTTAAAATAAATAAATAAACGAAAACACCAAACTACGGAGTAACTAGTACTCTTACATTGTAAGTTTGCAAGTTCTTCCAATTAGTATAATTATCAACAACCTTTTTCTGGTCTACTGTTGAGACTAGACCTCTACTCCGGAAAGAGATTTAGTACGTAATGTATACAAGTTATCAATAGGAATAGTTAGGTCGCTTGCTAGGGATGACACCTGGCCTTGGGAGATCTTCGTTTGGTTGGAAGTTGGGCATAACACCCGTTCCTTCACGCTATCAAGAAATGGTGCAATAAATCAGTACTTTAAATTCGAGCACGCGATCATCAGTGGCAGCGTATGACATCATCTCAATTGCTTAATAAATGATCATTACGTTGATTTGCCCACGCGTCTGGCGCGAAACATTCCCCACTGTGACGCATAGATCTGCCGTTACCCTCACACGTCACCACATCTCTTGAACACATCATCAGGATTTTTTAATATCTTCTACCTACTTGTATGCTGCTGATAAGGATAACTCAATAATGGATCACTTATGACTCAGAGTCGCCAGTAGTTTGTCCTCAAAACTGAAATTACTTAGTCACAGTTAAAAAGCGTTGGGAGGCTTGAGGAGATTGATTCCCGGTCAGTACAACAAAGGTAAAATTCACTGGTTCCTTGTTTGTGAGACAAAACAGGTAGTCGCCCTCTCTATTCAGTGATAACCTGCAAGATGGGTGTGAGCAACGCTTCAGCATAAATGGGTGGTTCATTTGTGCTGAAGCATTGCTCTCGATCGGACTGGTGACTGGTGTGTGTTTGTGTGGACTAACAAACTTGTTCCAAGCAGTTTTTTCATTGCACTTTATCGAGTTCGTGATTGACTGAATTAGTTAAAGTCGACACTAAATATCTGGCAATGCACTTATGACTCTTCAGTCGCAGAGGTCGATGGGCGGTTGGCACTAACCCTCAATTGGCCCGTCGCTTCGTTTGCCCTCTAAGACATAAATAATGAATTAATCGAAACTGCTATTGAAATAATAGTGCTGACTCGCAGACATATTATATAAAATACTAGCTTTTGCCCGCGGCTTCGCTCACGTTAGGTTTGATTTTGAGTGAAGGAATGTATGTCTACTAAACTTTATAGACAATATTCTTTACTAATCCAGCTACCAAAACCAGTAAACTATTGTTTTGGTCCGATCTGTCCGACCAGGACTCGACGCTCGTAGTCCTACGCTGGGTAGTCCTTCAGTGTGACCCGCAGTGTCGGCATTGTGCTTTAGTTTCCCATCCTATTCGATTTAGATACTCACCGGAGCAACCGTACCCAGTGAGTCTCTGTGTCAGTAGGTCACAGTCGGTCCTCCCTATCCAAGCTTTGAAGCTTCACAAAACGGCACCGACAGCGCATTAGCTTTTTTTTTACGTGTTGGAATGCCTTTACGCACTTCGCTCCCACCCGCGGGGACATGGGGTTCGCTTTGTGTGGGACTCCCGACTGACTCGCCAGACTACCCACTAAACCACCACTGCCACTCTGCGCCCGACACGGGAGAGATCCGGGAACCGCCTTTCTTACGCCATCCGGACCCCTCCCAGCGCTTGCCCGCACTGAAGCGGGCACCGTCTGATGTTAAAACTCTCAACTAAGGCGACGTACGGCACGCGCGTAACGTCGCCCCCTCGCGGGTGGNAAACCACCACTGCCACTCTGCGCCCGACACGGGAGAGATCCGGGAACCGCCTTTCTTACGCCATCCGGACCCCTCCCAGCGCTTGCCCGCACTGAAGCGGGCACCGTCTGATGTTAAAACTCTCAACTAAGGCGACGTACGGCACGCGCGTAACGTCGCCCCCTCGCGGGTGGCCTGTGAAGCGGATGGGGGGGAAAACCCGTCCCGCCCATCCGCGGCCACACTCAGGGCGGCATGAGGCGCTGATAGGCGCGCCTCCGCGGCTCGGTTCGCCGGCGGCGGATCGGGTCCGAGAGGGTCTGCGAGATGACTTCCTCGCAGAAGGTCGCGACCGCGGTAAAACTGCTCTCGCCGCCGGCCATGGAGCGTACGACGGCTGGCAGCGACAGCGCATTAGCTAGCGCAGCCCTGTATCTCGAGCCGTGGCTGCCACGCCCGTGTGACCGTGCGCACGTGCGTTCCGCCGCAGCATTCTGGGCTCATGGTCCGACGCAGTCTCTTCGTCATCTATTGTTATATGTAGTAATTTGAATGTATCTACGATTGATTTCTAGTTGTGTGTTATTGTATGTTGTGTCAATATTTATGGGGGTGTTCTTATATTATCTAAATTGTTTAGGCGCATTGATCATGATTGAACAAATATCCTGAAACTCGCATTATCGCTACTGACCGCTTTCCGTGCGCTATATGTATACTGTGTACATATATGTACTTATTGGTGAACTCAAGGCGTGAAACTCGCGTCATCGTCACCGCTCGCTTCCTCGACGATACAATTCACAAGTTACTTAGTTTTCACTGGCAGTCCCAGAATCTGCCCCGCATGTTCTTATTTTAATTTCATCACCCACCAACAATTTGAATGAACATGTAGTGTACTGAAGAAGTTTGTTGTTTGTAAGTTTTTTGTCGCATTACGGGAAAACGGCTGGACCGATTTAGATGAAACTTTTCAGTTTGACTGCTTAAGGCTGGAATTAGGATTTTAGGTACATTTTACCCGAGGCCATTGCACCAAGAGGCTAGCAGGGTGGACATACTAACAATTTATTATAATGATGATGATAGTTCATGTCTGCATTAGGTAAATTTAAAACTGATGTAATTTTCGTTACCAGCGGCCAAAAATCTTAAAAACGATTTTGCCCCGTACAGGGTTGATTTTAGAAAAACCCTAATACAGGTGTTTGTTTATTTAAAGCATAAATCTTGCGAAGTTTCAAATCAAAAAAACTACGTTATCTTGGTGCTTCATACAAACTTTGAACCCCCTTTGCACCCCTTTAAAGGTTGAGTTTTGAAAAATCCTTTCTTAGCGCACGCGCAGTAACGGTTGCCTTTTATATATGTATATAGAGAGATTACTCTAAAAGATTATTCTATTCTACAAATAGTAATGTTCAACGGAAGTAATAAATTTTCTATAAATTACCACATTAACCACATCATCCACAAACTACAGTAACACCTACTTACCTATATATTTTATGTATTCATATCTTCATTGTGATTAGAGCATACTTTCACTGTTAAGTTCATACGCGTCTTTATTGATCTTGATTCTTAAACAGAACTAGAAAAAGGTTCGGTGTTTTAGTTGTATTTGAAAGGTCTTGACACCCAAAGACCTTGATAGTTGACTTACGTCCACGCGCTACGATATTATTAAAATTCTTAGTCAAATTCTGCCGTACGGTCAACGCTTGCAAAAAGAGTCTTACGCGAGCGCGTCAGCAAAAAACCTTTCCGAGTGACTCAATAAATCTAGTATTTATTTCGTAACGTTTGTAAGAGCTGTTGTTGTATCTGCTCGACTAGATTACATTTTTGGAAAATCCGTGGGTTTGAGCAGAAGGAAAACTGTTGGAATTCAAATTATGAATAAAAACACACATTAAAGTATTACATGACTAATTAAGATTGTTGTGTCATATGTTTAAGTTATGGTGTTAGTGTTTATAAAGCTTTTGATTCGATGGGATATTCCCCCGGCGTGATTCACCGAGGCGCGCGCCGGGCGCGTGCAGCCTCCGCCAGGTTGAAACATCGTGCACCCGGCCAGCTCGTGCCAGCCACCGATTCTTGTTAAAGTCTGCTATCTGCGTCATACCAAATTCGTCGGACGATGAATATCAACTCAACAAGATGTCTCATCAAAAATCCGTTACGTCCTTAACAGACACTCTCTTATAAACAAAATGGTCTTGACTACTGAGCTGACTTGTATAAGCAATTATTTATCTAAAACTAAAAAACATGGTAACACTATTTTATTACATAGTATTTTATGTTTATATAAAACATATTTTGTATTTGAATCATTCGTAGTATCCTCGATATCTGTGACTTTTACTTCAACACAAATTCTTATATATAAACTACGCTATACGTAACAGAGCTTAGCGTTGCTCTATTAAAGCACATATATCATCTATCTATCTATCTATCCCAGCCTCTTTCTATCCAGTTTCGACGTACGTACGGACGTAGGCCTCTTTATTACTCTTCCACCCCTGACGGTCTTAAGCCGCCATCATTCAATCTTGACCTGCATGTCCTTTGATGTCGTCCTTCCGTCTCATTGGTGGTCCACCCCGCGGTCTAATATTTGCCCTCGGGCGCCACTCCAATTACCTTCGAGTCCACCTTCCGCTACTCATTCGCGCAAAGAGAAATACTTGGCTTAGATCTAAGACCAAGGTTAGGGACGTCGTTGAGGTGATTGCTGAGCGGAAGTGGAGTTATGCAACTCATAAAACTATATCGGTTGCAAAAATTGTTAAGATTAATGAAAACTAAATCCTAAAACCGTTACAGTATCAACCCAGAAACCAGTCATCAAAATTGTGTCACTATCGGTGCCAAGCCACTGGCCTTAAGCGTGTTGACGATTTCATTCCACTTTTGCTAGTTGCGTGTAGAACTAATGAATATAATTTATAAAAACTGCACAGTCTGCTATACTCGTCTTCTTAAGTTTCGCAACACGTTACATTGCGCTACAAATAGATACACACAGAATAGGTACTGTTTATTTACAAACATTGTATTTGCGCCTAAGCACTTAGCATTTAAGTGAAAAATAGAAATATATCTTTTATTTCAACATTAAGTATAAGACGACCCAAACAAAATTTAAAAATTAAAACACAAGTTAATTTTAATAGAGACCCATTATTATTTGATTAAGGTAAAATGGCTAATGTTTGAAAACTCCGCAGTTTTTACACGGCCATTTTATTTGTTTTTTAGCAAAAATTAACGACAGGTAAACCCCGTAGGTAAACACCCAAACAGAGAGATGGTGGCAGCTAGATGCGGGTGCTCGGCTAACAACAACACTGATTATTCAGTTATGGGTACAAAAACTGGTATTTTCCAAGCACACGACCACGTGTGTCTACCAGCGTGGGGCGCCACGCGCCTCCCAACCATTCCAGATCTGCTCGCCTCAGGTTTCTAAATAAATAAATAATAATACATATTTCGGACATCTAATACACAACGCCATCTAGTCCCAAACTAAGCGGAGCTTGTATTTTGGTTACTAGACAACTGATATGAATACATAAATACTTTTTTTTTGTAAATACATCCATATTACACATAGAAAAAATCCAATCTCCGAAAAAAATATTTGTAGATCATACAAACATTTGGTCCGACCCAGGATTCGAACCCGAGACCTCATGGACAGCAGTCGCGTAAGCTACCACTGCGCCACAGAGGCAGTTAAAATACAAGCGTTCATAATAATGCATTGAAATGAATAAATGCTTTATTGATACTTAAGATTACAAGTTTTGTAGTATAGCATATATAGCAATAAAAACACTGTTATTTCTGTTTTTTTTTATAAAATAAATCCAGCACTAGGAATATAATTATCCTTGTCCAAAAACATTCATAATCAGAACAGCAATTTGTGAATTACACAAAATGTTGTCCCCTGCGTGGATCGAACCCAACACTCAGAGGTGTAGGAAGCGGACAGATGACCACTCAAACCACTATGCTATTAATGTTGTCAATTTGAATTTTTAAACAAATGTAATTTGTGTTTCGTAAATAACTCGTTTTTCAAATTGGATAATGACAGTTATTTTTGGTCGAAAAATACATTAATTTAAGAATGTTTGTTCAAGTCTGTGACACTTCTCAAACAATGCTTGCCAAAACAAACTTGTTTCAACCTGTATGTACACAGTATTATACTTAATGTGCACTTGTGTACCTACACTGCACTGCCCTGGCAGGTTGGGGGCACCCCCGCCGTGAGTGTTCGCACTTGACACTCGCGAGCACCTCGTGGCGCGGTGACCTTCGCAAGGCCGTTGAGCCTCACAATTGTAATATGTACAATGTATGTGTGTTTACTGTTATAAGTGGTTTGTGTGTGTTCACGGCAACACTGCTTAATTACGCACAGTATCGGAATGCTTATAGGACCGGATTTTATTTTATTATAAGACGAATAATATTAGTGAAAATTTCTTCAAGAATTCACTGCTAACAATCTGTACATTTTGAAATTCTTTCCGCTGTTATAAATAGGTCAAATTCTTTTTACACTATTATTCAATATTACAAAGTAAAGTATTGCGTAAACTGACTCACAATGTTTTGCTTCGTCGCTGAAGCAAAAAAAAGAAAATATTGCTTTAATATTTCGCTTGAAATCAAAGGTATCGTCACACAATCATCATTAAGTAGTTAGCGGCGAGGCTGTGGGCTGAGTCACCGCGGCACACACGTCCTGCGGTGGCCGCTGAACGTAACGAGACGTGTCTTCGAGTTGTGTAACAAATGGTTGGATTATCTCTATGTAACAATTAATTTATGTTATGGTATCAAGAGCCGATGACCTTGGTGTCTAGTTGTGTTGCAACATTAACAAGTTGTTTCGTCTTAGCTTTTTTTCTTTTTGCTTTTTTCTACCATAGGTTGTAATTGTCAGTTCAATAAAAGGAAACCTACAAATTGGTGAAATAATTAAAATTGTATAATTTATGTAAACCGACTTTTAAATTTTAATGCCGCGCTAGAGAAATGCATATGACAAGACTAACTGGAACAGACTTAAAACAATACTATGTAAGTATGTAATGCATATTTATGCGATGGCAGCAATCGCTGTTTTTTACACAATTATGTGTTGGATTAAAGATATAAAATACATTACCGAGACAATTAAGACAAAAGTGATTGCGTTGATGTCTTTTTAACTGTGACATTTGTCCGAAACATTTTAACTTTAAATTCTTTCAAGTTCTGTCTCTCATCGAAACATATTAAAAAATACTCTACACAAACTGGACTTTTTATTTAAAGCTTGAGGATTATATAGTTTGTTGACACAACTGACACACAGCCATCTGATCCCAAACAAAGTAGTGCATGTACTTTGGTAACCAGTTTCTTATATACGTACTCATATATTTATAAATTAATGGCTGGTAACGCAGGCGTAGTTGTGTGTCTTAAACGTAGTTACAGTTGACCATGACCGGGTCCGTTACCACACACCACATTACCTGTATCCTTTACTATTATGTAGCGTGGCGACACATTCCGTGGTGATTCGTCGTCGTGTCTACAGACCATTCACAGACAAAGACAGACAGAGACAGACAGACAGAGAATCTAACCCTCCTTGCATTAGAATTTTCACATCACGGTTGCCTGGAAGAGATTGCATTGCGAGCGATAAGGCCGCAAATTGTTCCGACCTAGTATTAAGTTTTTTATTTAGTTACAATGTGTACAATAAAGAGATTACTATTGTTATTATAATCAAATTCACTTTAAAAGTTAATCACGGTCTGTATTGGTACAAGCACCAGATCTACATGCGGTAATAGCTGATTGCATCAGAACAGGAAAGTATACATTGTGCAAACAGCATATGTATTTGTGCAACTTTGAAGAATAACTGCAAGCGTATAATGTGGGTTTTTACTTCGATCTGTAGGGCGGCGGTGGGACTTGGTCGGTCGCTAGGCTCTCGCGGGCTAATGGCATCGGCACGCGAGCCGCGCACGCGAGGGAAACACGCTGACTCATCCCAATAACGGTATTCGCTGGCCGTCAAGGTTGCAGAGGCGGTTGAAGTATGCGACTGCCAATCAAGAGGTCTCGGGTTCAAATCCCGGGTCGGGGCAAAAGTGTTATTGAGTTTTTCTGATTATATAAATACTTAATATCAGCTTGGAGTTTGGAAGTTGGGGTCTGAACTTCCGTGCCTCGGAGAGCACGTTAAGCTGTCGGTCCTGCGCCTTATCTCTACCCGGTCGTGTCGGTTAACCGTCCCATCGGATTATGAGAGAGAGAGAGAACAGAGAGTGCACCTGTGTTTGCGCACACACTTGTGCACTATAATATCTCCTGCGTATTTGGCTGGTCTCCGTTGAGACTGGCCGCCGTGGCCGTAATCGGCCAGGAGAACATCATGTGTAATTAATATAAACATAATTATAAAAACTAACATATTTATATATTTGAAGTCGTTGTAAACATGCTCGTGAATAACTTGCGAACTCCTGACTAAACGCTTCCGTAAAGTAAGACGAAATTAAAAAACGGGTGAATTGAGGCTAGATTGGGAATCTTGACTTTTTAACTTTGGCGTTTCATGATGTTATAATTATTTTCAGAAGAATTAACGCGATCGGTTATTTATTGTGCAATACAATACATACCTCTGATTTTCCTGACGTTTCGACCAGGTTGCACTGGCCGTGGAGACAGGCTGACCACGGGCAGTCAGCCGATTCCCGTGAAAATAATTATAACTTTGAATCATTTATAAAAAGGTATTCTAATATTAAAAAAAAATACAGTTGTCCAACATTCAATGTCATACAAATGTCAAACTTAACGTATAAATGGATAGAGATAAGGACACATGTTACGTTTCTTTCCAATTACATATTATTCACGATGTTTCTGTTTCTAACCTATCATCATCAGCTTATCAGCAGTTTATAGCAGTCCACGGCTGGACATGGACTCTCCCATTTCACGCAGCTCTGAACGATTGCTACATCCAAACATTTACAAGGGATAGTTATTTCGACGAACCACGTAGCACTACGTAAGTTGCCGTCAATGCGTAGCACGTTGTCTACGGGATCTGGCCCGTGACCGTGTCTGACAAACACACCACGAGCATTATTTGCTCGCAGAAGGTGCGCCATCTCTCGGTACTAAGGTAGTAAACGATGTGCCGAGCGACAGCTATGATAGCTGTCACGAGGCCTCTCCTTACTGCAGCTCCATCCACGCCGGGCATTCTGTTGTATACGTTAGTATACAACAGAATGCCCGGCCACGTTAGTGTTAACAGTCCGGCCACCGCGGTGGCAGCACTGCGATGTTGCAGACGCAGCTAATCTTTAAAGTATTTCCCGGTAATAAGTTGCATCAGTCAGTATGAGAGGCTCCCAAGTTACCTTTTAACCGTTATAATTAAATACTTCATTAAAAACAACACGAGCTAATGAGTCATATTGAACAAATGAAACTAAATATTAAATTATGTTATCATTTATTATACCACATAGTACTACACGACACTTTCTTAATACGTCACAATTTAAATACCATGAAACATCATATTACGTTCACAACATTTAATTCATTTACACAAAAATGGGCAAGAAATGTCTTATGCTAAATATATATAAATTAAATATATAACAAACATTGGCCATCAACATGAGTCACAGCAATTACATTAACATTATTTGAACATAAACATATCCAAAGGAAAGAAATGAGTTCAATTCGAGGAAATGAAAAGAATATTTAACGGATGAACAGGCGGATCTAAACAAACATATCTCATTACATCACAGCTTTAGGCACTTTCATTAATTTATAATTAATGTAAATGCGTTCAGCTAACATGAGAATATTACTTGCATTGCATCCTCATATTGAGGCTGGCGTAGGTGAATGAATATTTTCATTAATAAAATAAACTGCAATAAGTGTTTGTTACATACAAATGGCTCCACACGCGTATGTAACAGTTAATAGTGCTCCTATCTATATATTGTATGTTACGTTACACCTGTTTAGATATGGAAAAGGGAAATAACAAGTACAACCACTTCAATTTTACTAAGTAACTAAATACCGTTTTACAATGGCTTAATTATGTATATTGGAACTAGGCATTCTCTGTCAGTCGACCCATTGATGATGTAACAGTAACTACTGCGTTTAAATAAACTATATCAGCATCTGCCTACAAGATGTTAATATGTCACTACAGGAACACTGTCTGCGTAGAAAAAATTATTACAATAAGTTGATTATGATTGATGCCAGTTATCTGAAAAGGCACTCAGTAATTTTAATTTAAAAAATTAACAATTGATTTCCTTGATCAAAGGTGAAACGCAATATTAATGTTTCTAAATACATTCAGGTTCATATTTTAAGATTATTTAAACAGTACAGCCACATATTGTTTCGAAAATAATTTTGCGTAGTAATAATTTCAAATTTCGTCACAAATATATGAATACAACTATAACTTTAAGCCAAAAAAGATGTTGACGAACTTCTTCTTAGAATTATCGTCAATCAATCTTTAGTAATACCGATGTGTGACCAGTGAGTGATGATCGAAAGCTCATTTTTTTTTTTTTTTTTGACGTGGTGGAATGCCTTTACGCACTTCGCTCCCCCCCTGCGGGTACAGGGGCTTCGCTTCGTGTGGGACTCCTGACTGACACCAGCCAGACTACCCACTAAACCACCACGGTGTGCCACTCTGCGCCTGAGAAGGGAGGGATCCAGGAACCGCTTTCTTACGCCATCCGGACCCATGATCGAAAGCTCATACCCCAACCTCTTCCCCTTATCCCCCCCCCATTTCCCAAAGGCTGGTAACGCACTTGTGAGGCCTCTGGTGTTCATGGTGTCATGTGTCATGGGCGGTGGTAATCTCTTACCATCAAGCGATACGTCTGCTCGTTTGCCCGTTATTTAATAAAAAAAATACATATTTAACGTTCACTATTACATTTAAACGGCAATAATTGCTTTGAATTGTCTATAGATACTTTTTTTACCACGTAGGTGAACTGAATTCCAAGCTTGAACTAGTTGTCAGTATATTTGAGGGCATGACAACCGGGACCGACGGTTTAACGTGCTCTCTAGGGCACGGGTGTTATTAGGTAAACACACTACTGACTTTAAAAATATTTACATACATACACACATATAAAATATTTCTCAACTACTTTAGATAAATTGTATTAAAGCACAGAACAACGAATCGAGATTATAACAAAGTCATCAATCGTTGGATGGAATCGAAAACAGCAGTCAGGAGCATCAAACACTAACTAAAGCAACAAGCAAGTCAAGCAAATCTGTAAATATCTCGCGATGTTTAATTATGAAACAGTATCTATGTATATATTTTAAAAGAGAAGGACGGACTGACTGACTAAGATACCCATAGAACAGAGAACAACGCGCAGCCCAAGCCGCTGAACCTAGAATCCTGAAATTTTGCATGTAGGTTCTTTATATAACGAGAGTGAACAATGAGAAAGGAATTTTGGAAATGCCACCCCTAAGGGGGTAAATAGGGGATGAAAATATCTACATCTACGCGAGCGAAGTTGCGGGCAAAAACTAGTTATTTATTAGACAATAGACTTTTCGTAAATTCTTGCCGCGTACGTTTATTTACCAAGAATTAAAACTATCCAATAAAATTGTATAACAAATTTTTGTTGAATTTAATAAATTATAATACATAATATAACTTTCGTAGTATAAAATGAAGTCGATTCCAGCGACTGTTTGCTTAGATCTTTTCAACCACTTAACGGATTTGAATGCAATTCTGAAATAGATAGAGAGGGGGTAAGACGAAGGTTATTGTAGTAGAGGAAATTTAAGAATTTTGGAATACTTCCGTGCAAAACCGGGCTGAGTTGCTAGTATGTTATAAATGAAGTAACAAGTCAGTCTGACACGAATAGTATTTCATGGTTTTCCTCTCATTTATTTATAAAGTTTGTTAGAGAGATTTCATCCTTATAATTCACCATAACGATCGATGCAATAAAAGTAAAGGGTGTAATTGTTACAGATTCTAGTCTGTTCGATTCACGGATGTGATAAGCGGATTTTCGGAAAATTTTGAATGCAGATTTCTTCCTTTAAAAAAAAATAAAGGAATATATATAAATCACGTTCTTAAAGTGTAATGGTTAGTAACCCGACTACTATATTAGAGGCGGAGGGTTTGATACCCATACAGAACTAATTATCGTGTGAATTGTTAATTAATCATCGTTTGTTCTTAGCCTGGATGTGATTTAACTATTATATAACACACTTATAGTTATATGTTTTTATTTAGTAATTTGGTAAAAAATTTGTGTTATAACAAGTTGTGACTGAAATTTGAATTGATTGTTATTAGGGACATTACATTTTTTTTTATTTATATTATTTCATTAAATAAGTGAATTCAATATATCTAAATTATTACAATTAAAATATATATTAGCTGAAATTTATATTTACATAGTTAATTTTATGTCTAATTGCATCTGTTTCATTACTCATTACACATCAGGTACTTTCTTGGCGCTACAGTTTAGGTACCTAAACGTTCCAGACAGGAAAACAGCAATTATGTCATAATCTCAATTAATTAAATACATTAATTAATTCATCATTCTTAAGGAATAATTCCCACGGACATGTTATGAGGAAAATTGTGTACGTGGACGAGTACTGTTTACAAACTTCGTGGTCCGTGTAAGAAATGGGAAATGAAGTTTCCGACATCACCGACGTAGATCGGACACACTTCACTTGTGGTTTGTAGAAAATCACGTTTTTGTGCGTCAACGGTTTTTGTAAATTGTTATAGTATTGCTCATTAGGTCGACTTCATAACAGTGAAAGCCCTGAACGTAACGCGTACTTGTTCCATTAGAGTCTTATACTTATATCAAGTTAGCTTTGTGGCGTGTTTTGTCATCGAAGCTGCTGATATTGAATGGAATAATTTAGTATTTCTGAGAAATTTTGTGAGCGCTAAAAATAGTACACCATTTTCCCCACACTACAGTAGTTTCTTTTTTATATATGATTTATTTATTATATTAAACAATCAAGTGTATTATAATATGCCATTTCGATCTATGACATGTTTTAATACACTTTATTGTTTAATTCAGTCATAACTGTCTGAAATCAGACAATGCGAAGATAAGAACCAAACGTGGAGACGATAGGAACCGTGTTTTTAATTTAAGTGACCAGAACATATCCGTGTAATTGTCTTATATATACTCACATAAATGTTTACTGAAGTTAAATACTACGCTGAATAGAGCTCCGTAACTGATCAAATAATGTCTTCACCGGGGTGGGTTCAACGTAAACAATATACATATATTGTGATGGCTAACTGAAAATAAATATCCCTTAAGTGCGAATCCTTTACAGAATGAATTGAAAGTTATATTCAATTCTAACAAAATATCTTATTTCTGTTAATCTACAGTCTAAAGAAACAAAAATTTGGTACATACTAACATGATAAAAACTGAAACAAATAGGTTACTTGGTTTTAGCTATGAACTATCTGCTCATTATAATTATAGTCTAATAGACTTCTAATTTTTTTTAAGCCAGTTTATTCTGGATCTTCCCGAGTCTGTAACTTGATGTTTTCGAATTAATCGACTGCAAGAAGGAGGGTGAAGTTTTTCGAATATGTGTTTTTTTTGCTACGCCCTAGGGCCTAGACGGCTTGTCATATTTTAATTTGAGTGGTGTCAATAGACTCGTCTTAATCGTGAGAGTGACACTGGGTACATCAATATTAAAAAAAAACAAAATAAAAAAAGGATATGCAATCGGTTTTTTTGCTAAAATAATTCATTATTTTTATTTTAATATAAGAATCTTACCATCACTAAAGTCATAATAAGTCGTTATCATATAACAAATATCTCATGTTAAATCATAAAGATTCATGACGGACACATAATAAGTCCCTGCAGCACGATCAAACAGGGATGTTTGGCGGTTTCTGCTTTTGCTCAGAAGTGGACGTGGTGGGTTGATTGATTAATGGACGTATAGGTCTTGTGAGAATAGGTTTCAAACCATTTGAATGACTGGACAATAATCTATACTAATATATTAAGCTAAAGAGTTTATTTCTTTGTTTGCTTAAACGAGCTAATCTCTAGATCTACCCGTCCAACTTGAAAAATTATTTATCAGCCCATTTATCAAGGAAACCTAGTGGCATATCATTATGCTAAGACCAATTGGAGCGAAGCACCAATGAAGAATGAGCAACAGGAGACGTAAACGAGGTTGCGGGGGGCAGCAAGTTATTAACATTGGGCACACTTTTCATACGGAAATCTATTCCTGAGAGTATCAAATTAAAATGCACATGTGGCGTAGTGGTTTAAGAGGTTATGAGTGATCTGGGTTCGATTCCCTTATAGGACAACACATTTTGTGATTCACAGATTATTCTGAATCTGGACGGTCTTTGTGACCGTTTTTTTATGCATAAGCTGAAGCAGAATCCAAAAAGTGACCACTACGGTCACTACACTCATTGCGAATGCAGGAATGCAACAATACAACATGGTGCTCCACACCAAGACAGCCTAGTGATGCTTATGCATCATTGGGCCTCCGGTCTGGCACTCACTAACGAAACACGATGTTTCAAGTAATTTTCTTGTGTCACCGGCGTTATAGGATTCCCAGTGCGGGACTTGTTTTTAAAAATAAATTGCCGAATTTGATATGAATGAATCAATAAGTATTTGGAAACAGAGATGTTAACAATAGATAACAAAATATGTACTTAAAAATCAATAAACGTTAATTTGTTGAATGAAAAGTGAGGATATGTTATTTAGAATTATATAAAACGTTGACCTACACTAGGGGTCTGCCTGTCCCTCAGAATGAAGTTTTTTTTTCTAAACCTATGTTTTTTATGAACCACTACCAACGTGCTTGCTTTACGCCATGGTAGGTTCGAGTATATGAGCCTAACTCTCAGAATCAGAGAGGAAGAGCAAGAGGCTTGTGAATCGTCGCTGAACCAAATGGTGCCCCCTTTCCAACAAACATAATGAAAACTCATACTGTACTCAGAGTATGAGTTTTCATTATAGTTGACATTATTAAATGGGTTGTAGGATCGAAACTACAGAACGCAAAATATTCGAAAATGTACCTAAGCTCCTACAACTCGTATCTCCTAGTAAAATATCTTAAAGTGGTAAGTCTTTAAAGTGAGCAAAGGTAGTAAAAGTATATTATGATAGAGAGTGTACAGTATAGACATGAGGACCATGATAAACAATATAGTAAATGCCTTTATCGGGGGCTGCGATCTTACCTAGCAGTGACTGGATTCTTTTGGATGGATGGATGGTACACGAATACAATTAGGCGCTAACATTTGTATCATACGGAAAAGAAATGTATGCTACTGCATCCTCCACCCAAGCCCCGCCCCACTTTTGTGAGTACAACATACATATATTTTACATACTATTGGTTGACGGCTAACCAATCGAGGAATATCGTAATTACATGAAAGCTGCGACCAATAGCGAGTTGGCACACGCACACGCAGCGGCCGCGAGTCCGCAACCATTGCCGAGATACCACTCTCAGGAGCCAGGATGCACCACATACCTACAAGTCCTCGATCATACTCGATTGGTCAGCCTTTTAAAATACCAAAACATTTCTATCTATTTTTCACAAATACTTAACATGAGCGCGTCCATAACACAAGCTAACATCAAAAGTCACGTGTCCACAAAATTTCTACAAAAAACTTAAAGTTTACTCAAGTCTTGTACTTAACTTATCACTAAACACCACACTTTTTAAAACTGTCTCGAACTGTGAACAATCCTCGAGAAGGACGTAACGGACGACCCACGTGCGATATAGCGCTGAGAGCGCGCAGCGTGCGTGTATCAGCGCGAGCGGAGTGCGCGAGATAACTAAATGGAATGGCGCGGCAGGATCCGGCGCGCGGCCTCCGCCTTGCGCCGCCCGCCCGTAGAAGGGTGCTACGTATTTATAAGTCCGCCGTAACTTACCACACCTACTATTCGCAACACAACCTTTGGGTGAGCGCACGCTTCTTACGACACCAGCACCGACACCATCGATATGTCTCACTATACAATCAGATGTCTTCTGGCGGCGTTCGTCATCATCGCGGCGTTCGCGTACGTCACGGCGAGGCCGACGACCTACAAGGAGTTCGTGGTTTCTGAGGTTATCAACAAGACGATGTGCCCCATTCAAGTACACATTGATGAAGATCCAAACAGGATCCCTCGGCGCATCAAGTTCCTAAAGTGCGCGGACCGGCCGAACAGCGTGTGCAACGAGCACACGTCTCACGGCTGCTGCAAGCACCACCACCACGGCTACCACAGCGAGTGCGTGGAGATGTACGACTTCGTGCAAGTGACGTACAAGGATTCAAAGGCGCAGAAGGCGATGAAAGTGCCCGTGGGCTGCAACTGTCTCATAGAGGAGGCCACCGAGGCTACCGACGTGTCTTGAGCCTGAGACGGCTCACGCCTGGCCCGCACCTATAGTTCCTATACGTTCCACCACTGCCTGCAGTGACTTACTTATTTCGTGAGAGTGCCGAAGCACCGGGAAAGAAGATAATACTCGCATTTAATTTATAGATTGTTGTAATGGTTGTGACGGCTCGGCGAGCTGCCGGCCGAGCCCGGGTGGACCACTAGTGGTAATCTTAGGTAGCTGTTTAATTAAAGACTCGGTGACTTTTAGTTTAATTGTTATTGTATAATAATGTGATCAGGAATCGACACGATAAGATAGATTTTATATACTTCAGAATTCCTGAGGTTACGTCCACATTATGCACAGGCCGTTATTGTTCAGTAATATATACCACCGAAGTATACATAAAAATATGTTGAATCCCGATTATTTAATTATGTACCTATCTTTGAACGCCAAGAAACATTTACAAATAAGTTAATATTATTGTTGTAAGAAATGATGCGCTGGCGCATCTTTTTATATAACCGAGCTGGTATCGGACATGTTGAATAAAATAAGATTTTTATAATGATTTTTGTGTTTGCTTTGCATCCCCGGTACTCTTGCGATTTCGCATTAAAGACGAACATCTAACACGTGTGCAGCGTACTTCGAGATGTAATCAATAAAGGGAAAACATTCACATTGAACGTTTATACAATTAAAAAATATGTGTGTGAATGTACCACATCAGTAAATGAAGACCTAATGAGAAAAAACATTTTAATTAGATCCAAGATAGATCTGACCTCGCCGTCATCATCGTGATCTTGATGGATCCTCTGAGAATGGACCTTTACTACACTTGGACAAATTACTTAACTGAAATACTTTTACAGATTTAACGAACTTTAAATTTTCATCAACACTTCATTAATTTATTTAAATATTGCATCATTAAATATTACCCTAATTATATTTTTTTCTAATCTCTGAGTGCAACTGGGCTATGAGCACCTCCGCTCCCAATTCGACTGTATTTTTTTTTCATTATTTTTATGTTATGCAACATTGCATAACATAAACTTGAACTATATTTGTTAAGTGAAGTAGAAACTAGAGGTAATATTCATAATTTAGATAATAAAGATATATGTGAGTAAAGTAATTTATTTTGTAAATAAGTATTGAACCAAATATTTGAGGGCCCATTCGCTCGATGAGTCAGGAGTTCAGCAGTGACTCACGTCCGCGGCAAAGCCTCGTTGTCCTTTACAACCTAACTGTTCTTCGCTATTTCATTTCACCTCAATCAATACACTCGGTGTCAGTAGGTACTTGAAATATTAACTGCAAAACGAGAGTATCCAATAGTGTCTTTAATATCCCCATAAAATAATATAATGGTAATATTTAAAAGCAAGAAACGTAAAGTAAATTATTATAAATCAACTTAAATCATATCACCATCTCCGAACAACCATCATAATACATAACGTAATGTAATCAACTGTTTTCTACATCATTTAATTTACCACAACCGAGGGAGTATTTTTTCCAACAAATCATTTGCCATTAGACGGGCCACCGAGACTAACTTAATTAAAATTACGAAATGTTAGAAATATTATTTATTACTTATCAATTTCTTTTTCATACAAATAAAAGATAATCAAGGATTAGTACATTAGTGGTAAAAACAGTCTCCGAGGAAATAAATGGCTTGTTTCGGTTTAACGAGTGGTTCATTAAATCTCATTCTTCTCGACGTGACTGCCAACGGTCTGCGCTCCGCTATTGAGCACAAATCACTCATATTTACCAAACACTGTCGCGCCGCGTTGCTAAGCTACTTGGCCGCCCTCTCCGCTTTGGCAAATATTTTACATAATTATTTACATCCAATTGAAACATTTGCCTCGCAACATCGCAGTCTAAAACCACTTAGTACTGAGTCTACATGTCCGAGCTAATGTAATTTTCGAAGAAATGATTATGAAAGATATAGATGTCTGAACATGTTAGTGGAAAATTCAAATTAATCATAACCCGTTATTTCATTTCATCATTTATGTAATTTTCAAATGGCCGCAGCAGGTCCTTTCCAAACATAACGCGTACCTAAAGAGACTTATTTTAATCGTTTTTTGTTTTGGAAAGTGATTCAAAATAATTTTGTATAATGAGCTGGTATATTGTTATTACTTCTTTGCTTTAAATTAGCTTGCATTTACCACTAATCTTATATTTCGTGAAAAATATTAGTCTTCATTAGTTTACTCACATTGTGGTAGCTACCATTTTACCTCGTATTATTATTATTATTATAAATAATCAGTATTGCAAAGAGGTCGATTCTGATCCACTAGTGTCACATACTTTCGTGACAAGAGACTCAGTCCACCTAACCAGTACAAATGGTACCAGGGCCACGCTTCAAAATAATTTACATAAACTACTGTTAAGTTTACTTATTTTTATTAGTATTTTAAAATATTTATAAAAAAAGTTAACAAAAAAAACCGACTTCAAGAACTGGACCAAATTGAAATGAGACCACACAGGAAGTACCAGCTTTTAAATAAAAAAAGAATTATCAAAATCGGTTCACCCAGTCGAAAGTTCTGGGGTAACAAATATGTATAAGGCTATCTCATGTTCGATTTATAATTTAAACAATACCCAAGGGTAAGCAACGACGGTTCGGTCAGTACCTGCATGGGTGACCGCTGGTGGTGTGATACCATGAGCGTCTCCGTAAATCGGAGGTCACGTTAAGCAAATTCGAAAGTAACTCCCGGTCCCGATTGTTACCAAAGCTGGGTGCTATGGCATGGGCGGCTTAAAAACATCCAACGGTTAGATTACGTAGCCACAACGTTGTCTTTTCAGTCCCCAACCCGCACTTAGCCAGCGTGGGGAAGCATTTTTTTTTTTTTTTTTTTTNTTTTTTTTGACTTGTTGGAATGCCTTTACGCACTTCGCTCCCCCCCTGCGGGTACAGGGGGTTCGCTTCGTGTGGGACTCCTGGCTGACACCAGCCAGACTACCCACTAAACCACCACGGTGTGCCACTCTGCGCCTGAGACGGGAGGGATCCGGGAACCGGTTTCTTACGCCATCCGGACCCCTCCCAGCGCCAGCCCGCACTGAAGCGGGCTCCGTCTCCGATGGTAAACTCTCAAGGTGGGCGACGTACGGTACACGCGTAACGTCGCCCCCCCTCGCGGGTGGCCTCTAAAGCATTGCCTCAACCCTCTCCCGAGAAGAGATCCGAGCTCAGCAGTGGGACATTATGGATTGTTGAAGACAACTTCCTCCTTTTGAAGTCGGTTAAAAATAATAGCACTTGGCGGTGACTTCACCCGTAGATGAGTCAGTTATCGCGGTATACAGTAGCTTAGCCTTCCTATATCTAAGTATCGCCATTACAAATATTATTGAAATTGGTGCAGTGGCTTAACCGTGAAAGCGTAACATATAAACTGAGTTACTTTCGAATTTTTAATATTAATTATCAATAATTCTTTATATCCTTAACATTTTTCATATAAAAACAAACAATACACAAATAAAACAAACTTGGTGAAACTACAAAATAATCATTTTGAATTAAAGTGCTACCTTGCTATGTGTAACGCAATTATTAAAAAATATTTGTAAGTAATACAGAACGACGGTAAACAATAATACCAGAAAACCATTTGCACCTACAAATATTCACCTATGGCTACCACACCTGCCACCCCCCCGCAGATCATACTAACACCTGTATTGTATTCATTGTGTACACATTATTTTTTCACTTAATTTTAAAGTAAAAATTACCTAAATATTGATTAATCAATGACCGTAAAAACTTGGGAATTACCAAGATGACAAATAGTTGTGTATATAAAAGCTCACCTTAGCACCACTCCGAATCACATCACAAGATAATCGCACAGCGTGCACAAGTGCCCCGACCGCACTCGCTCAATTTCCTCGTCGTCGCTTAATACTACTAACATGTGCTTCAAGGTGTTCCTATCGTTCGCGTGCCTCGTGGCCGCGCTGTCACTCGTGCCCAACGTTTCGGCGATCCCCAGCGGCCTGCTCTCCGAGCTAGCCGATCAGTCTATCTGCGAATCTGTAGTGAACTACGACGAGAATCCCGACAGAATACCGCGTATCATCAAACAAGTGAAGTGTGCCTCAAAACCGGACAAGATGTGCCCGGCCCACGGCGACAAGGGCGGCCAGACGTCCTGCTGCGAGCAAAATTCGTTTCTTACCTTCAATTTCTCGTGCAAGGAGGTGATCGACACGGTGCTGGTGAGCGACATTAAAGGCAGCACGAGCCCCATGCTCGTGTCAGTCGGATGTGCCTGTACCATGACCAAGTCTATGACAGCTATCGAGATTAATAATAGATGATAAGACCACCCAATTCTGCTTGTAACTGAGTTCGCCATGACAGCTCATATTCAATAAATTAGCTCAATTTAATGTTCCTGAGACTGATCCTGTATTTTAGGATAAGGAAAACAATAGATTTAAGTAGTCAATGAAAGCTATACAAGTTCTGTAAATCATAAATGTGTTAAATGTTAATTGTTGAATGTACGAATTATTTATTAAATGTATGTGTTTTATTGTAAAAACATAATGAGCGTTGTGAAGAGAGATGTGTATATTGTAAATTTTGATTTTGTTATACAACTTAGACAATAATAAATGAAAAGGGATGCTAAATGTCATAGCTTTTATTTTAAGTGGATTACTATTTACATCCATCCAATGACTGAATATATCTGCAGCCTAAAGGGGTTAATGCCTAACTTCTAGTTGTCTTAGCACTGTTAAAGGGTCACCCCTTTAACAGTGCTAAGACAACTAGAAGTTAAGTAATTATAAGCACGAGTTTAGAAACCGTACCCAACAACCCCCCTGGCCAAGTGGCCATTGTTCAAACGTGAACGTTATTAGAAAACTAACAAATGAGGGAACGGGAATTACGTGTCTCAAATATAAACCAATAATACAAGAGAATACAAGCGTCAGCGATTGTAGAAAGAGATTCGACGTGATACACTAGTTACCAAAGAGCAGTTTTTCCATTACTGCCATCGCAAGTTCAATTTCTTTGTATCGTGAGTAGTCAAGACGTGAAAACCTTACAAACAAGCAAATAAAATAACCATCGTAATAAAAAAAATAGAATCACAATTCACAGAAAACTCAGAGGACCATTATGAGACGATTTGAAGAAAAAACATACAAAAGTGCGTTGGCAATGTAGTGGTATTTGACCTTATGCTCAAAATCTTACGGATTCAAGGCAATTATGCACAGTGCTCGTAACATAAGCATGGCGATTATTTATCGTGGGTTTGAAAATGTATAGATAACATGAGTATTTTTTTTATTGTAATGAAAAATATAATGAATTAAAAATATTGACAATAACTGACTGTTATCGTGCGACCTTAAGTTTTTTTAACTAGTTTACTTTGGTGGAAATCCAATTAGAACCGATGGCAAGTGTTTTCAATAACGCTTACGACTGTCATTTGTCTCACAAGGTAGTTTTTTTTCTATACACCCTCTTTCAATAGCTCGTTTGTACAAAAACCCTACATTAGCAAGATTCTTTCTTTCTAGAAACGCATGAAGCCATTTAGATGTCAATTTGTGAAGATGAGGACCTAGACGACGTCGAACGGTGCAGTGGTAGAATGCAACCGTGGATATCATGGCAAGCAGTTCCTAAAGACAACCCCCTTCACGCGATGGCACATCCACGGGGAGGCTTCCCTTAGGCTTAATAGTTCTATATCATTCCATGGCTTCCCTTAGACTTAATGTTTATGGAATCAGGATCACCGAAAAAAAAGGAAAATAAACTTTGAAAGAAAAATAAACGGAAAATCTAGTTGGTGTTGTAGATTTGATATAATACAGTCCAAGGGGTGTGTGTTAAGAAGTTCAAGGTCGGGCGACAGCGTCTGCCACTCATCAGGCGGCCCTCGAGAGACGCCACAGGGGGTGCCGCCGTCTGTTCGACCTACATCACTGTTTGTTTACGGTAATCTGCTAGGTATTTGAGCCCCTGTCTGCCGCCTCATAATCATACGAGTCATTTATCACACCTATACTAAACCCTGTTTGTATGTCTCTCAGAGTGGTTTATGTGAAAATTCTACAACTTGTCTAATGCTTTCGCTGGAATGCCGTTTTATATCATCTTACTATTTTCGGTTTGACAGGAGACGGTCATGTTACAGCACGTTTGAGCTGGCTCAGCTCCAGTCGACTCGTGCCTCACGACATGGACTTCAGTCCATGGACTTACAGAAAATTGGAATAAAATACAAACATAATCTTAACACTGCTTTTGCCCGGTTACAAATAATTAGTATTTTATGCCTAACAGATCTGCAGCCAACAAGTAATGAATTATTAAAAAATAAAACCCGACTGCGTTAATATCATATATTAAACATATAAGCTATAAATATATTCGAAATACCGCTAAAAATTCTTTATTTTGACCACACTCGATGTATTTTTAAATCCTAAAAAAACTAAATCCCTAATTTAGATTTATTTTTATTTGATATACGTAGTCTTACTCTCACGACTAAGGCGAATTTATTGACGCCACTCACATAAAAATACGACAAGCCGTTTAGGCTCTAGGGCGTGCCAAAAAAATGTACATACATACATACACTCGAAAAACTTAACCCTTCTTTTTTCGCAGTCGGGTAAAGCGACTACAGACTAAAGCCCCTAAAAAAAGTTGTTTTCTATTTTAATCATTCTTGACTTTTTGAATCTGAATTTTTGTTAATATACTTATCCTATTTTTACGATATGAAATCTTATTAAATCCTTAAAGTTCTGTAGAGAAATGTCCTCAAAGAAGCTTTCAATTCATCACCTAATTCACACATAACTACGCCGGTGATTTGAACCATAGGCTATAAACCTACCCACTAGCATGCTGATCAACATATCTGTTGCTAAATACCTAGTCATGTTTGAGATAATTTACTTATAACCGTCATCAGGTGCCAAGCCTGAGTGATCATCGCACAACATTTGTACCAGGTGGGTATCGAATCCACGAGCTGACTCAGTCATTTCAACAGTTTCTACAGTTTGATCTTGTACGTTTTTCTTACCAATTTTTTCGTAACCTCGCTCCTTTACTGAAACAGCTTTTTGACTATCATTGTATACTTAATTTTCAAAAAAATTATACAAGTGACGTTGACGGAGACGTTTATCGCAATGTAAAAAAAAATGAACGTAGCTATGTTGGTAGCGGGCCCACAGCTGCGATAAAACATACAAACGTGAGTACAGGGATACGAGCTCGGCTCGGGGAACGATGTCAATCACTGAGGCGGATGTGGGCGGTTGGACGAGCAACCCGGATCTCGGGGACGCTATCGCATGTATACAAAACAATAAGGATGTAACTGAACCATGGTCGAGCGAGACATAAAAACCTTCAGGCTGCCATTTTTGATAATAAAAAATAGAACATGAAAATAAATATAAAACAGATGGCGCCAGCGGCATGAGTGTGGGAATGTATGAGAACCAGTGTTCTCAAGTGTGCCATCGGGGCGGACCGTGGGCGGTGACCAGGGGCGGGGCGGTGGCGCGCCCACCTGCGCACGCGCTTTTAACGCCCTGTACCGCACGTGTCACTGCTACATTCACTCTATTCATTTCTGATTTGCAGACCTAACTAGCACGATCGCATAGTTTGTTAACTATACAACATCCGTTTCAAGAAACATATCAACCACAGGGGGCGGTACGGTAGTGCGCATGCCCAGGTAAGACACCTAGGCATGCGCATATGACGCCCCAGCCCGCACGTCCCAATATTAGATTCGCTCATCTTAACTACTGAATGACCAATCTACCTAGCACTCAGTGGTGGATTTGCCACTAGCCTAAGTAGGTTGGAGCCTAGGGCGGCTAATTTTAGGGGGCGGCAAATTGAGACGATTTTTTTATACAAAATATAAAAATACATTATTTTTTATATAAACGGAGAAAAGAAGTCTTAACAATTTAACAATAAAGAAATAATGTATTTTGCAGTGAATAAAATACTCTCAAATTTCATTCTATTCGAAAAATTACTAAACGCTTAGTAAATTAGATCTTTGTAAATAAGGATTTTTAAAACATCGCACAGCAGTTTAATTACATTTTACTAACATTTTTCTTAATCACCACTAACGGCGGCATGAGGTCCTGGAATGCGCCGCACCCTCCTCCGCTCCCCTCCGATTCACCGGGCGGCGCTAAATTAAAGCAAATTTTCTATCCCTTTCCGCCACAGAAAGCGACGCGATGTGATCTTCGCAGGAGGTAAAATACCAAACGACCATAGCACATAACACTGTTGGCAGCAAGAGAGATGATCTTCAATAACTGCAATGAGTATCCAACGCTGCGATGCTCAAGCACTAGCACAGAGAATCGACTGACACACCGGACAGGCGAGGCGGGATTAAACTTATTCCTAATAACTGCGTGCAGGTAATTCTCGAAGCAACCGTGCCCGGAAAGAACCTGCATTACCCAGAACAATTTCAAAATGGATATTCCGGCCAACGCATACCCTGCATCCGTAGATACCATGTGATTCCATGTGATCCCTAGATACCATTTATATATAGGCGCGTCATAGTCTGGGCGATCAGAACAACCGTCCTCACCGGGTTACCGTATAGCGTTTTTGACCGGAGAATTCCGCGTACTGCCTTGTCGCATTTCGCTGAAGGGCAAACGATGAGTTTTGGGGACTGAATTAAACACGAATGAGGCGTCATAAGGTGATACACGATGGGACTTATGAAATGAAGAGAATTACGTTTTTAAGTTCATCGCCCGATAGTGATCGGGCGATGAGCTTAAAAACTCTAGTGAGAGACACGTCCCTGGTTGCCCCTCGGGTGGTAACCAAGTATCAATGATATAGCAGATTACACCTAGCCCGCGTGGGAAGTCTTCTATAGCGCATTAGCAGTCTCTCTTCGATTCAAGGTTGCCGAAATGAGTCCCCCGTGCAACACAGCTCGCCGCATCTTGATTCACTCGGTACGTGCCTCTAAATAGTCAACCACTATTCGTTACCTTGTGGCTCGGGAGGAAATATGGGACAAGTAGAGGCGAAACATCAGGACGGCCATGGTAGTCACAAGTACGGCACTGGGAGCCGTACCTGTGACTTTCATTCCCTTTTTTAATATCTGAATCGTACAATGAACTACGCGAAATACTTTGTTGTCACACTAATAAAGCATTCTCTTCCTTAAAAAATCTTACATAATTATTATAATTATCTAATTGAATTTCGAGACGATAACGAAGTAAGCTTCTAAGTTTTTACGTAGTTCTTTATATAAGTATATGATGATCTACTTAAATGAGTGTAAAACAAATTTGAGCCGTTGCGTCGTGAGTCACAGGACGTCTACCAAATATGAAACATCATGAAACTACATGAAATTTTTTTGTAGAAATGACCGGCATAAAAGCCTAGCTTTCATAGGAAATTATTCATATTTATATTAAGCGAGGCTCGAAATTCCACGTTACATATTATTGTCATACAACGTAGCGACACACACGTAAATATTTTGTTACTCATTTAACTTAGATATAGGTTAGCTTAATTTATAAGTTGAATTGAAGAAATTTAATAAATAAATACACCTTACCAGTACTGCATTGACATTTCCGTAAGTAAATACACATGGTACATACCTAGATATCTTTATAAAAAAGTTAGAGGATACGATATTGAAATTTTCACCTGGGAGGTATTTGTATGGCACTTTAGCCCATTTGTACTCTGTTTAGTACTCTGGAATCCCCAGTCTACGAGAAGAAGAAATCCAGGAAATATAAGGTGTACCTTCCTTGATCTAACTTACATAGTTTATAAATAAGGTATTATATTTTTTAGTCACTTACATCCCAAGTACTTGTAGCTGCTATATTTCACTTCTGTTTACTGGACGGGTGGACACAGAACGGCTGAATGCTTTGTTTAACGATGCTTTAAAGCTTGCTGTTGGTATCGAGCTTTCAAAGCCTGTTCAAGCCAAACGCGCCCTGGTACCGCCCCCTCGCGTAGGCTCCGCCTCATGGACTTTCACCTGTATTCCCTTGCGCTTGCGTCGAACCGTGCCCTATTTGAATGTCCTCCCATAGCCTTATTTGTTCATAGCCTCGTAGTTAGGTATCAAAAGGTCGTGTTATTTTAACAAAGAGAAGACTGAATAGTAGTTATTAATGTATCCGGAAACTGTAAAAATCTTGTGACGAGATTTCCTTAAACACCGACCGCCACCGACGTGTTTTCCTTAAGCTACAGCTAATTCGTTTCTCCCAGGCAGTGAAGTAGTGTGTTTTTATGCAAACGGGAAGGAAAGCAAACATTGCTGCTACTATTACTGTTTGTAATTTACTAAATTATAGCAGGTCAAAGGTGTGGGGACTACCGATGACACACGAGGTTTCTACGTCACATACTCCGCTACAAACAACCGTCAGTAACTCATCCAGGCTGCATTTTTAATGTGTATCAATTTTATCAAAGTTTTTTTTCGTAACTACACCTCAGGACGCTTTTTGCTTATATACATAATAATTAGATTATTTATTCACATGTATAACAAACACAGGGCTGTCAATTAAACAAAATATAATTTTAGAAATATTGTGTGAATAAAATTGAATTCCTCTATGGCGGCAAAGTCAGTATCACTGATACGAGCAACTTACATACATGTTACTTTCCTGGCTGAAGGTTCATTGGTAAATTATTGATATTTTTCTAACAATAAAAATATCATACGAGAAAAATTAGCAAATCAGCAAAATTAAATTCGAATTAACTTATTTCAAAACACGGACACTTATAAATTAACCTATGTTCCCCACCTGAAACCGATTGATCGACGATTTATCCAATAATAATTATACTTTGGCACTTGATGATGATGATGACAGTCCCCAACCCGCACTCGGCCAGCGTGGGGACGTATGGCCTTTACCCTCTCCTGAGAGGAGACCCGAGCCCAGCAGTGGGTCATTACGGGTTGTTGATGAATAATAATTAATTCGCAAATTGGAGTCCCCAAATTGTCTCATTAAATTACCGCCTCTTTAATTATAAATATGGCAAATTATAATGTGATAAGTCATACTTTTAACAATAATGTGACACAATTTAAACATTGTTTTGCAAGTGCCAGCGCCTTCCTTCACTTTGAAGCAATTCCCTAACTCGTGTTACAACAGGAACTAGTCAAGAGGGCACGGGTCGTACAATTATTTTTTTATTTATCAGCCTGTGATCATGAGAAGAATCCAAGTACAGTGATCACCATACTCATTTTAAATGCGGACAACGCAGCATGGTGACCCACACTGTGGCGGCCTATTGACATGCATCTATATAACTGCGACTTCACAAGACAAATCCAAATCGAAATTCACATAGAGCCTAAACCAAACTAACATTCTAAAGTGTTTTTCTACCAATATCAGCATCTTAGCCAGAACTCGATCTGGAAAGAGTTAGGGAGCAAAGTTACAAGAATAAAAAAAGTTTAATCATCATCATCATCCGCCTATCGCAGTCCACTGCTGTACATAGGCCTCTCCAATTTCACGCCACTTAGTTCGATCTATGGATTCTCGCATACAGCTCCTGCCAGCCGTCTTGTGCAAATCATCGCTCCACCTGGCCTGTGGACGTCCTACACTACGTTTGCCGAGACGCGGTCTCCACTCAAGAACACGTTTACCCCAACGGTTATCGGTCCTTCGACAAATGTGGCCAGCCCACTGCCACTTTAGCTTGCTAATCCTGTGGGCTATGTCGATGACCCTGTTCTTTGTCGGATCACCTCTTTTCTGATGCGAGCCCTTAGACAAACGCCGAGCATAGCCCTCTCCATAGCACGCTGAGCGACTTTGTACTTACGGACCAGTCGAACCGTAAGTGTCCACGTTTCGGCTCCGTATGTCATTACGGGTAGGACGCAAGCATTGAAGACTTTCGTCTTTAGGCACTGTGGGATCGAAGATGAGAAGACCCGACGAAGTTTCCCAAACGCTGCCCAACCTAGCTGGATTCTTCTGTTCACCTCGTCCTCAAAGCTGTTTCTACCTAACTGCAAAGTCTGCCCGAGGTATACATATTTTTGAACAACTTCGAAGACGGCACCACAACCGGTTCCGGTAGTACATGTTCATTAACATGACCTTGGTCTTGTCCAAGTTCATCCGTAGGCCGATGCGCCCAGAAGAGTCAGCCAGGTCGTTCAGTATCTGTTGTAGGTCCTGCAGCGTTTCTACCATGATGACGATGACATCTGCAAATCGCAAGTCAGATGTATTCGCCATTGATGGTGATACCGCGCCCTTTCCAGTACAACGTCTTAAACAAGTCCTCCATTGATTATATAACGTCCCCTTGTCTCACTCCTCGATGCAATGGTATGGGTCTTGTATGCTGATCCTGTACTTGGACGACAAAGGGGCGGTTTTGTAGAGACATCTCAACACTTCGATGTATCGCCAATCTATTGGCAACGCTGCAGGGACTCCAGAACAGACCATCTTGGAAGCAACGACTTCTCCGCTTGCTGTGGTCAACTTCGTCAAATGGCTTCTTCAAATTGCACAAATACTTTTGACCTCCGATTCTGCTCGATTACTCTTTTATAAAAAAGAGTGTTGGAGCATCGAAGGTCATGTCGTACACGCTTACTAATCTCTCGGTTTAGAGTCCGCTTTGCCGATGAAGTGACTGGCGGGTTCTCACGTCGTTCCTTCATTAACCCTAGTGTCCTCTCTGAATGATTCGACTTCGTGCTTTTACGCTGCATTTGACAAAATCTCGTACCTTAATTCCTGAGGATCCGAACCACATTTTCAAGTTTACGTCTCTTGTGGTTTCCATGGCAACAAATCGGTTTTTCAGATTTGACTGGAATTTTTCAGATTCCATCTCGATTTGGAGCAGAGTTAAAAAAAAATTAAACAGACTGAAAACTTTAATGTTAAAAAAATATATAAAAATGTAAAACTATCAAAAATAAGTATAATGTTCCAATTTACCTACTCAACAAAGCTATAGGTGAGCCTGCTTGGTATACACTACAAACCAACAAACGCGAGGCTGTATTAACTTTACAATCAACTTTAAATTACTCAACATGTTGTATAATTAACACAAATATTATATTTATACCACTAACCCGAGAGAGTAGTAATTTCTTGACATATTGCAACCATGGCTATTCAAGTCTAATTCTTACTCAAAGCGTAAATCACTCGATTCTCCAACTGAGAAAATAAGCGCCAAAGCTGTTAGTTTTAAATATAAAACTGGCACCTTTGGACATTAGGCCTCAGCAAAGTTAACAGGCTGTCAACTACGGACAGTCAGACAATTCATTTAAATAATAACAGATATCGATGACCCGCTGCAACAAATTACACCCAAAAAAATATGTATTTTAACACAATGTTAACTAGGTAAGAGGTTCAAGCAATGGTGATAATAGTAATAAAATAATAATATTTTAGCCATCTAGTCCCAAACCAAGCAGAGCTTATACTGTGGATACTAGACAATTTAATAAACAATTATAACTTTAATTAATTATATTTACTATGCATTAAGGTACGATGGGGCTGACATATCCTTACTGCATCAAAACCCCAAATTGATTTAAGAAATCTCAGGCACTCACTAGCGTAACTTTCTGTTACACACTTCCGTCACTTTTCATGTGATGCAATGTGAGCGAGAGGAAAGGTGTTGAAAATACCGAAGTTAATGAAATATCCAGTCTGACTATTCTGAATGCAGTGACTTGAGGGTACTATGGAATCACTTAGGTAACTTCTAAAAAGTTTATTACAGTATCAACTTAAATTATTTACTGTTAAAGTAGTTCCACATTAACACATGCGATGCATACGATAATTTCAAGTATACCTTACTTATCTAAGTGCACGAATGCCGTAGCTAAAGAGAGATAATGCTGAGGTCTTACATTCCCAACCACATATTTCTACTTCACAGGGACTTTATATAATACAGTGTACTTACATACTTTTTAATCACAGCCAATATTTGTACCTAACTTGTGTAAATTAATCACAAAATAAAAATACGAGATCCTCCACCGACCCTTTACTATAGCAGTTTGGTGCCAGTTCATGGACATGGTCGACGGCAACGGTCATTATATATCAAACGCGGCAAACAATATCTATTGGAGTGTAAAGTTTGAATGGTGGAATTCTTCTAAAAGTCGCTATATTCCAATGCTGTGTATTAAAAATTAGATAATTAGCTTATGAAAACTAACACTAAATACGGGTATAATAAAGGTGTACAAAAAGTCGGATTATATTGTTTGTTTTAAGAAAATAGAATAAATCAAAGTGTGTCATTCAGGGTGTTGGAGGATAAAAAAATGGCTGTGTTTTGTATTAAAACTAGGGCCCGTCGCTGTAGTGTTACGATCCAGTAGTGAGAGTGGTGTCTCGCGAAGACGTGTCGAGCTCTATATCGGACGAGGCGAGCGAGGACGACGTGTTGAGAGTGCTGCTGCTTCTGCAAAACATATACAAATATAAAGTATAGTGGGAGACTTCAGAAACATCGTTAAACAAGCACAAAGAACATGTACTCAGAACAACAGATTGTGTGTTACGTGCAGTGTTGTTGCATGCGGGGATCAAGTGAGGTTTAGAACACAACTCGTAGCGAGTTGGCGTCGCGTTATCGATTTGAATTACAGAATTAGGTAACGATAAAAAGTTTAGATATGTTTTAAAATACAAATAACATGTGGCTACTGTTAGTCGAATACATGTGATAATTTATGGCAGTAGTGGGTGCATAGGAAGAAAATAATTTTGGTGTCATCTAGTGAACTGGGTATGTAGAAATATAACATTATACAAGTCACTATAGCAACTATTCGATTATTTCGAAATATTTGGAAGCGACTTTCACCTATTCGACCTAATACAATAACGTTTACAGTGACCATCGAGTGGGTGTTCAGGCCGGTGGCCCCTGATGTCTCATTTCGGTTACCTCCGACGAACGGAGTGACAGCGAAGAGATTAATTCAGTAACAATTTAAGCTCAACCTAAACTTCTTCAGAAAGCGTATACGATGTAACGACGCGAGTGACTGTTGGCTGTTGGAGAATTTTAGGTTGAATTTGAATAGTTAGTGGATTACACTTTGCTGGCACTCCGTCCGTTGGCGCTGCCCTGCAGACGCGAGCACAGCGCAGTGCTGCACGCGCGGGAGCGGGAGCGGGCGCGGCAGCGGGAGCGGTGCGGCAGCACTGAGCACGTACCTGAGCGCGCGGGCGCGGGGCGGGCGGGACACGCGACGACGCTTGCTCCTGAGAACAAACACACTACCATTATTACAACAATACACACACACCAATCACAGTGTTTACCACACCATAATGTTTTGGAAATTGAAGACGAGTACCAATATGAACATTCTGTAGCAAATGCTGTTAGATATAAACATACCGTATCTTCTCCGTATTCTTTTGATTAATGAACGTAAAATATCATTTCAATATGTTATATTTATGCTACATTCCACAAACAACTATTTTGGTATATTTTTTTCATACAATAGGGGCAAACGAGCCGACGCCCATAGACACCCGCAACACCAGAGGAGTCCCGAGTGCATTGCCGACCTTCGGTGGATGGGGAGCAAAAAAGAGGAGGCATAGGGCATGGTCCTTCGGTATCCTCCCTCACTCAATGAAACATAGCGCAGGCGCTGTTTCACACCGATTTTCTGTGAGGCCGGTTAAGCCAGCCCGTTCGCCCTGAAGCGTAACTCTCCCACGATATGAAATATAGATTAATACATAAACTAACTATTATTAGATTATCTTCGTTGGTAAATAATATTTTAAGGCACGTATCAACAACAATAATAATTGTTTCACTATTACATGTAATATAAAACATTCGTAATCCTATTTGATGATTAAATACGATCACGAAAAATTTCGTAATCCTACTAATATGATAAACGCAAAAGTTTGTAAGTATGGATGGACGTCTGTAACTCTTTCGCGGAAAAACATCTGAATGGATTTTATTAAAACTTTAAAATAATATAACTCATACACCAGAATAACACATAGGCTACAATTTATAAAGATACAATACACACAATATCTTTGCACCGCGGGATTACACTATTTTACCAGGTGAATATTTTTCGTTCAATAAATAGATATTAAGGATGACTCCCCATCACATCGGAGCACAGTTCAAAGAACACAATGAGAGACGTCCTTGGCCGCGGCGGGCGGTGCAGGCGGTGCGGGCGGCGCCAGTCCGTCGCGGCCAGCGCTGCTCGTGGCGGGCGGCGCCAGTCCGTCGCGGCCAGCGCTGCTCGTGGCGGGCGGCGCCAGTCCGTCGCGGCCAGCGCTGCTCGTGGCGGGCGGCGCCAGTCCGTCGCGGCCAGCGCTGCTCGTGGCGGGCGGCGCCAGTCCGTCGCGGCCAGCGCTGCTCGTGGCGGGCGGCGCCAGTCCGTCGCGGCCAGCGCTGCTCGTGGCGGGCGGCGCCAGTCCGTCGCGGCCAGCGCTGCTCGTGGCGGGCGGCGCCAGTCCGTCGCGGCCAGCGCTGCTCGTGGCGGGCGGCGCCAGTCCGTCGCGGCCAGCGCTGCTCGTGGCGGGCGGCGCCAGTCCGTCGCGGCCAGCGCTGCTCGTGGCGGGCGGCGCCAGTCCGTCGCGGCCAGCGCTGCTCGTGGCGGGCGGCGCCAGTCCGTCGCGGCCAGCGCTGCTCGTGGCGGGCGGCGCCAGTCCGTCGCGGCCAGCGCTGCTCGTGGCGGGCGGCGCCAGTCCGTCGCGGCCAGCGCTGCTCGTGGCGGGCGGCGCCAGTCCGTCGCGGCCAGCGCTGCTCGTGGCGGGCGGCGCCAGTCCGTCGCGGCCAGCGCNGGAATCGCCACGCGACGAGACATACTTTTGATGGATGACTTCAGTTGTCTATGACTGTGTGTCTTCATAATAAATATATAATTTTGTGAGTACGATAGTGAATATGAAATTAGCGCACGGTCGCCGATAGCGTAGACTCGACGATATCCAGGAGGAGTTCGAGATTACCCAGGGAAAAAAGTGCACATCCGTCGCGATTCTTTCGTTAGGGAGACGGAAGTATATGTTGCCGAGCCACGCACGAAGGAACTTGTTGTCGAATTCATAGTTGTTTTCAAAGACAAAGTGCTTTTTTATTAGTAGTTTGTATATTACTAGATACTCAAAAATAATTATTCAATTAAAGGAGAATTTGGGACCACCAGACGAGCCATTCTTTTTTTAATAATACATTATGATGTATCTACATTGGATACAATAAAACAAATAAGTATACAATAAAAATAATTTATTATAAAAATATAATATGACATACCCCAAGTACGATGTCACATAATCATTCGACAACACCTCACGATGCCCGGTGCACTAAACACGCGTGTTCATGTGTTTAGTACGCTGCACATCTCAGAAACTACCATTACTTACATCTGCTACATAAAATACAACAATAATTCAACTTCCGGGCTGTATACACGTTTTTACAGAGAGGTGTAGCGGCATTTTAATTATGTTCACAACTTCGTCCCTTTTCGCACATAATTTGTACAAAATAAATGTAAATCTAAAGGAAAGATATATACGTCAGAAAGTTTAAAATCATATTTAACCACACACGCTGTCTTTTCTTAAAAAATAATTTAATTGAATGTCAAGTAATAGAAACATATAATATTAAGCTTTGAACATTTTGCGGTTCAACTTGTCAGTTTCATAAAAGAATTTAATATCTTATGGTCATAGTTAACCACGAGTATAAAACCTTTCTGTAACGATCTGTATACAACATTTGTTAACACAGACCTACTCCGCAAGCAATACCGTACAAGTTGCCAATATGTATGAAGAATTCGAGGTTACCTCTCAAGACTTGCTTAAATATAATCAGTGTGTGTTAACAAATGCAACAAAGTATATGATTTATCATTTCTTTAGTGCTAGCTACAACTATATACTTACACTAAACTACACAATATTCAACATTACAAACACCGGTCGCTCCGACACTAGTGTTATTGTACATACAATATATACTGTTTACACACTAACTACTGCACTAAACCTATAAGGCCCCCTTTGTTAAATAATTTTTACAATTTAAATTCAGTCAAATTATACTAACTTGCTGTACAAGATTTCATCGATATATACGCGATGATGTTATGTTTGGGATTGAGTGTAAAAGTTAGAGGTGATATAAGTGTATAACGTGTTGGCTTTAACTGGACGAGCGCGTGTAGAAGCGCAATACGAAGTTCCGGGAAGGTTCGGGTCAAGTGCCGTCGTGAGTGTCGGGGGCGGAGGCCGAGCTCTCGGCTGGCAGCGAGTCTCACCCTGGCTGCTCCTGGTCGGAGTCCGCGTTGTCCTCGGCCTCCTCGTCCTCGTTCTGGCCTCCTGCAAATACACAAAATAGCATCTTAATCATTTTAGACGATACCGCATACTGAGCGTCGGTTAGTGTGTATGTGTGTGCGTGTGCGTGGGTACGTACGCGGGCGTCGCGCGTAGTGCTTGCGCACGGGCGGCGGGCGCGTCTGTGTGTGTATGTGTGTGCGTGTGCGTGGGTACGTACGCGGGCGTCGCGCGTAGTGCTTGCGCACGGGCGGCGGGCGCTCGTCGGGCGCGTCGGTGAGCAGCGAGCCGCGGTACGCCAGCAGCGCCGCCCACTCCTCGCCCCATTGCACCGCGTGCGGGATGCGCGCGTCCAGGAACTTCAGCACCTGCACACGACGAAGACGAGCTTCACTGTGCGTCCTGCACTCACCCTTACTCCACCGCCAGAACGCCCACCGACCTGGCGCTTGTCCTGGCGCAGCAGCTTGTTGGAGAACTCGGCGAGCGGCTCGAGGAACAGCAGGTTGGGCGGCGGCGTGTGTCCGTTCTGCTCCAGCGCGGCGAACGAGATGCCGGCGCGGTGCAGCGCCGTCAGCGCCTCGCGGTTCTTCACCGCGTCCAGCCCGAACATCACCGAGAAGCGCTTCGCCAGCTCCTGCCACACAAAACGACACTTAAAATATACGACTAAACAGAACGACGTCTTACTGGAATCGATCAAAACGTAATTTTAATTGCTACTTATTCAAATTCGAATCGTCATAACATTTCTAAATAGTTTATCCTAAAGCAATCAGGTGATAAAAAACTTTTCGTTTCTTTATCAGATCTCATTTGTTTTAGTAAAAGGTAGTAAAATCTTTGTTCAGCCAAGAGTATTTCTAGTATATAAAATCTTTCTGTTTCAATATTTGAACTCGTGTTTCGACGCACTGGACTACATATACATTGACGAATGAAACGAAAATAAATGGAATACCTTGAGTTCCAAGAACTCCGGCAACTGTCGGTTCAGGGTTCGATGTCGGTTCAACATCTCGGTGAAGAGCGCCTGCATGGCCAGCTCCATGGTGAGCGCACAATTCAGTTTGTTGATCTCGCGCGCCTTGCTCAGGGTCGCTTTTATTATGTCACCGTAATCGTTGTAGCACTGCAAACATGTCCAAAACATCCGTAATGTTAGAGCCCTAAAGGTGGTGTCGGTGAGAGGGTGTGAGAGGGTGCGAGAGGGTGCNCGGTGTGTGAGAGGGTGCGAGAGAGGAAGCGAGCCGGAAGGGTGCGAGCGTACCTTGATGTAGTGCTTGAAGACGTCGGCGGCGCGGCGGATGGGCGCCACGTTGTACACGATGAGCTTGCAGTAGGCGGCCAGGAAGTTGCGCCGCTTGTGCAGCTCCTCGATGCGTCTCTCGTCTTGACCGTCTGCAACACGCGCACGCACCTCACTACCGAATCTCTTTAAACGATTTGCGCGAATCCAGCCATTCCGACGGGCACTAATAATGTTGGTGATGTTTTCATGTCACGTTTACTTTTCCTTTGATATGATGATGCCCTAACTTGAGCTAAGAGAACCGTTTTCGACACAAAAACATCATAGTGCTGTATACCTCAAGTTGTGACCGATGTATTTTTATTATTGTTAATCGATGTCGCTCAATATTTTGCGTCGTGATTTCACATACTAGCACAAGTTGAGGTGGTCGTCTTAGAGTGTAGTCATGCACTGCGCTACGGGCTACTATTATAGGAAACGATGAAGCACGATTAAATAAATCCCTCGATAAACACATTAGTCGCAGGAAAGTACCCCACCCCGTCCCGTTTAGTACAAGCCGTTTGTAACTCGATCATTTTTTGTTAACGTCTCAAATGAAATGACAGTTCGAATGCTCTAGAAACAAAATAAAAATGCAAACATAATAGTATACACTGCACAAATCATGCCAAGTACACAAAACTCTTCAAGTGTGTTAATTTACTATGTCCGATCCGACACCGCCGGCGAACACGGGCCGCGCATCAGTTACGCCAGGACCCTGAACGCTCGAGCTCACTTCAGCACTCGAGAGCGTGACGCGCTCGCGGTGCGGTCCGCGTGCCGCCGACGGTCTCGGACGGTGTTTATGAAGCGGGCGCGACAAATTTTCCCTTAGTAATGTTAAGTAATAACACATAGCGAGTGCACAGAGTCCGCTCGTCGCGTGGAGACAAAAATATGCATTATTTGCGCGGGCGAACAACCCCCCACCCCCGCCCCGCCCTGCCCGCCCGACGCGCCCGCACCTACCGCGAGCACCCGCGACCGGCCTTGCCTCCACTCGCTGTTAGTACAACTACGAACGATTTCAACGATACCGAAATTCTTAAGTAAATTTCTCTCCCGTTATTAGAATCTATCTACGAAGGTTTCGGCGGCGTGTTTACGTTAACGGATAGTGCTCGAGGTATCGTCGGGAGTGATCGAACGGTGGCGCTGACTGCCGGGTCGCTATCTTCGGCGACGGTTCACCGACGACGGTGACCGCGACACTCGTTCTGCCGTTCATGGGAAACATGTATGAATCGTTGGAAAATATCCTGTCGCTCCTCGTCGTGATTCTCGTTTGAAGAGGAAGTGATGAAACCGCAAAAAATGAGCGGCGAGGTCGGGTCCGTCTCCCGAGAACGGTAGAACGAGGAGCGTGGCGCGGGCTGGGCGTGGGAGGGTCGCGCCATTACTAAGGTAAAATACGCCGTCGGTGTGTCATCTAGTGCGAACGGAGTGCGGAGCAAGTGGCTTACCGGCGTCGAACGTACGCGACACGACAGCCCGCGGGGCGTGACATGCAACCAAACATACCACACCGTTATCGCATCGAGCCTGGCCTAATCTCCCGCCTGCACCGAGACACGGGCACCTTCGCTTCTCGTCACCGACTTTACGTCGACGTTAATAATGCATATTTTTTTCTCGGCCACTGTTTGTTTTATACGTTGCAACAGTGACTGTTGGAGAGTACCGAGAGGCGCACACCTCCGTCTAATGCGAGCACCATTAGTCGCTACAGTTACAAGTGTTCTCAAAAACTGTCGTATGTACTGGGCAAGTGGTTACTTTTATAGTTAATTAGGTACGAGTAATAGCACTCACAGCTCTATCGACAATGAGTACCCACAAGTGCACCACACCCCTAGATCCCTTAGATTAGCTCCATAAGATCGAACACAATTTTAAAAGATAAAATCGATCACAAGTGCACGTGAGTATCGGTCATCCCCCTAGTAGTTTATACACTTTAAGATATTTTAGGTAAAGATCTTTTTATTCTTAATTAGCCAAATATATAACACAGGTCAAAAACGTAGAACATGAAAATAAGAAAGTGTACCATCAGTAACCTGACGATACGCATACGTGAACCGATCTAGACTCCTCACTGTAAGGTTGTCGACGACTTAACGCGCCAAGTTTGTCGCTGGTTCACAGTTTAGATCGGTCCTCGAGACAGATACTCTCTAGTCAGAGTCCATCGGAACAGCAAAGGTCGACAGAGTTAGGCATTGCTACTTGCTACCAAATCTATCGAGTACATTGCAGTTAACATTTCTAAAAAACAGAGAAAATACAATAGTCACGTGTCTGAATAACCGTTCAAATTCGATTTCAAATTTTGACTTAATTTGCGCACCAAGAAGTACTGCCGCTAATTAATTTAGTGGAAAGATATGTTTATTGTCTAATATACATATTATTTATACATTTTGTACATATCAGTGTTTCATTGGCTAATTTGTTAAGCTTCCGCTTATCGACAATATCTTTAGGCTTATAATCCCTTTTTAGCTTTAATTAGTCGCTAATGATTTTGTATAAAAATGACTAACAGTCAACGTTTGCTGTAGGTATATAGAAATTAATATACAATCTAACTATAAATACTTGGAGTATTCATTTGAATAATATGATAAATTTTTGTGAGATTATTATGAAGTTGAACGTCCGTAGAAATAATGTTTTTTAATAAATGTTTAATAACATGAATGACTAATAAAACTTATTTTAATATTTAGTAGCCACAGTTTTTTATTAAATAAATATCGGATAGTACAATATGATTGTATATTTATTTCTACCGCGAATTTTAAACTAAATTAATGACTTTTAGACGCTCTTCGGACTAACGGCAGGTCTGAAAAAAGTGACCCTTTAAAAATACTGTACGTAATATTCCTTGTAGTTTAGAGATGCGCAGCAAATTGAATAATAACAATAAATGGACATAATCACCACTATTGGCATGACATGACACACCAATGGTAATAATGGACTAGAGAAGTCTCGCCAATAATTGTTTAGCAGAGACTTTCAATTTTCGGTGTAGAGTGGTTTAAGCGGTCGCCACGCCGCTCTCTATCGTGTGTCTGTTTTTTATGTATATTTGTGAAGTAATTATTAACGAGGTCTTCGTTTTTTTTTTGAAGTATGCGGTAGAGCTAACGAGCCGTAGTCCAAAGTGGTCGTCGAGGTGCGTGTGTGTGGCGAGTGGGGTGTGGTGGGGTGTGGGGTGTGGGTGTGGGGCGTCGGGCACGGTACCGTAGTTGTGGTGCACGAAGACGAACTCCTGGATGAAGTCGTTGAGCATGTCGCAGAGCGCGGCGTCGGGCTCGTACACGAGCTGGCGCATGTCGGCCTCGCCGGGGTGGTGCAGCGTCGCCAGCTGCTCCGCGAAGAAGATCAGCAGGTCGCACAGGCTCGTGTACGCCTGCGACAACCCACCACGTCACACACTCATCTTTACATTGCATAAAGTCGCTTTTGCTGTCTCTTCGCTTAGATCTCTTAAACTATTCGATGGATTGCATTGCAATAGTGCGGTGATGCAGTTTTCAGTAATATAAGTGATTCACAAGATTTACATGTGTAACGCATGCATAGTGTTACGAGGAAAGATCATTCGCGAACAATGAGATACCTACACATATACACACACACAGAAAGTTCTAATCGATCTCCTGAGACACGGAATATTAAACCTTATGTCGATAAACATAGCGTCGAATATAGATCGATTGTTGCTTCCAGTGATCTCGCCGGCGGACGCGTCCTCGGTACGATGAATGACCGACCCCTTAATACGAGTCGCTTCTCAAATGCGCTAGTAATAGTAATAATGATATAAACACGAACTGTCGCGGGCCACAGATCAGTTCAGTTTGAGCTACAGTGCGCCTCGGCGACAATTAAGGTTTGCTGTTCTAAGCGATATTGTGATTTTAAGAGTGTTTTTAATAAAGTCTCTCTTACACGTCAGAAGGTTTATTTCTCGAATCCATCGCACCCTAACCCTTAAAAAGAGTATAATAGAGGAAATCCGAGAACTTTAAAGACGTCATTACGAAGTCGCGCGGGATCGGCTTCTAATTTCACTTAAGACTGTAAAAAAAATATTTTTATGATAAAGATTTAAATTTCGATTGTGATTTGACGAAAATGCTAGACATTATAAATATAGGTAGGTCGTGATGTCGACCGGCGAGAGAGAGGGGGCACTCACCTCCTCGCGCAGCTCGGCGCTGAGCGGCGCGGCCACGATGGCGCGGCAGTGCGCGCAGTAGAGAGGGGGCACTCACCTCCTCGCGCAGCTCGGCGCTGAGCGGCGCGGCCACGATGGCGCGGCAGTGCGCGCAGTAGAGAGGGGGCACTCACCTCCTCGCGCAGCTCGGCGCTGAGCGGCGCGGCCACGATGGCGCGGCAGTGCGCGCAGTAGAGAGGGGGCACTCACCTCCTCGCGCAGCTCGGCGCTGAGCGGCGCGGCCACGATGGCGCGGCAGTGCGCGCAGTAGAGAGGGGGCACTCACCTCCTCGCGCAGCTCGGCGCTGAGCGGCGCGGCCACGATGGCGCGGCAGTGCGCGCAGTAGAGAGGGGGCACTCACCTCCTCGCGCAGCTCGGCGCTGAGCGGCGCGGCCACGATGGCGCGGCAGTGCGCGCAGTAGAGAGGGGGCACTCACCTCCTCGCGCAGCTCGGCGCTGAGCGGCGCGGCCACGATGGCGCGGCAGTGCGCGCAGTAGAGAGGGGGCACTCACCTCCTCGCGCAGCTCGGCGCTGAGCGGCGCGGCCACGATGGCGCGGCAGTGCGCGCAGTAGAGAGGGGGCACTCACCTCCTCGCGCAGCTCGGCGCTGAGCGGCGCGGCCACGATGGCGCGGCAGTGCGCGCAGTAGAGAGGGGGCACTCACCTCCTCGCGCAGCTCGGCGCTGAGCGGCGCGGCCACGATGGCGCGGCAGTGCGCGCAGTAGAGAGGGGGCACTCACCTCCTCGCGCAGCTCGGCGCTGAGCGGCGCGGCCACGATGGCGCGGCAGTGCGCGCAGTAGGCGTGCAGGCGCTCGCGCAGCGCGGCCGCGCCGCCGTCGGCGCTGCGCGACTCCACGCCGTGCAGCGACCACAGGATGGAGTAGAAGCAGGCGCGCACCACGTACACCAGCGCCTGCGCCGGCATGCCGCTCTCGTGCTCCTTGGCGCACTTGGGCAGGTCCTCGAACAGCGACTCCCAGATGTTCGTGTCGTTCAGGTTGTGGCACATGTACATTATCGACACCTTGCGCAGCGAGTTGATCACGTTGAACACCTCGTCCGCGTCCGGGGTCTCGCCCTGGGAAAGACCGCCCACGTTTTAGCCGAACGATATTTTATTTTATTTTATCCAATTTAGTTTCGCACGAGGCAGATTTAACGCTGTACTACATTACGGATAGAAAAGAAAAACGACAAACGCACATGTATTATAAAAAATGCAATAAAATTGGAAAACTTATCTTTTTTTAAATTAGTTAGACGAAAACTATAAACGCTAAATTAATGAACACGAAATCACAATTAATATAAATAAGTAGACCTATACTTATTTTAAACACTAAACCGATTATTGTTATAGTTACTTTTTTTTTATTTTATTTATTGTAGTCACTCATGAGACCGTGTCAGCTCTATCGTACCTTAGACTCACATTGTATTTAATTCATTCTTAACTTTTAATCGGTTATACCTTAAGTAGGAAAAATATACTTGTTTGAAAAACACTGCACTATAAGACTACTTCAAAAAATTTACACACTAACAACACTCCTTCTGACAGAGACTGTACTTTAGACAATACTTAGGAACCTGCCGACATCTACAATGTTTACTTTAAACTGGATTACCAAAGGATCTCTCAAAATATCAGTGTATTCATTTTACAGTTCAAACATTGGCATGTGAAAAAGAATAATGGTGGATAAAGACAGTATTTTGAAGACACGTTTACGGTCGAGGGTTGATGTTGTCAGCGGAAGGGGCTATAAAAGCAAGAACCCACCCCCTCGATGAGCGTGCGGTAGTCGTCGATGGCCTCCTTGTAGCGGTTGACGCACATGTCGGTGATGGTGGCGCGCGCCACGTTGCAGCGCGTGTACACGCCGCACTGCTCCGTGCACAGCACCTCCAGCGTGCGCCCGCACGTCTCCAGCACCTCCGCCTCCGTCTGCACCGACACCACCTCGCGGATCTTGTTCAGCAGCAGGCTCAGGTTCTGCGCGCGCACACACACACACACACAATCTTAACAACTGAAAAGTGCTAATCTCAGTCGTTATTGAGGAATCGAGGAAGGCTGTATATCACCACGCTACGAGCGAATAAAGCGCAGTGTCAATAGAAAATGATGCAAAAACGTTTAAGTTTCACAAAAACAATATATTAAAGAATAAGCATAATGGCAGTAACCAGAAACCACTAAAACTGTATATTTGTCTAAAGAAATGAGGTTCATAGAGTATAAAAATCGTATTTATATGAAAATAAATACGATTTTTATTTGAATTCGTATTTATATGAAAATAAATACGAATTTAGAGCGAAATAAATAAAGTTTAATAAAGGCCGCTTTATTTTTCATTTATTTATTACTTAATGCACAATTACATGCATCGGCGGACTTAATGCCTAAGGCATTCTCGGCCAGTCGAACAGTTGAGCAATGCAGAGAATTATAGCTATAGTAGCTATATATACCACTATAGCTATGTTCCTGGAAGTTCCTTCGAACCCTGGGTAGGGCAACGGCAGGTTAGAGAGGCACAGGCAATATTGTCGTGAGTATAACGGCGTTTAGCATTGCGTAACATCTGATTACAACGGTTCCTGTTCCTGAAAAGTGGAATCTGTACAAAAAGTATAGATTCCACTTTTCATCCGTGCTGTCCCTTTTATGTCTACAGAAGGCCTTATCTCTCCTCCTCATGGCTGAAAGGATTTCCCTCGTCATCCAGGGCGCAGGTGGCCTCTTTAGTCAGATCTTCTTTATGGGCGCATTATCACTACTGTTTTTGAGCACTCTAATAGGCATGAAGTTGGGAAGTATTTCGTATAGTCAAAAACAGTTATATTACTACAAAAATAAAGCTTTAGGATTTTTTTTTAATTTTAAGTTTAAAATTTCCGAGTAAACACAAACGGACGCCATGACATCATAGCGTGCATTTGTGTAAGACACGATGTCACGATTTGTCAAACAGATTCAATCCTAGCTCTTAAAAACAGTAAAGTGATCGTCGATTATATCCGAGCAAAGTGAACTTTATGCATAAGTGACTTAACTCACTCCGATTGGTGTTCAACTTAATATGGCGGATTGCTGTATTTTGTAGATTATTTTTTGTTAATTTAACTTTAAATCTCGCTCTCTTGGTTACTGTCATCGTACCTATTACGGGTTACCATACCACGGGTTAATAAATGGTGACGTCACAAACAGACGCCATGACATCACCGAGCGTTTTTGAGTGAATTTTAAACTTAAAATTTGTGTCGCGATTGTTTTATTTATTTTTCGCTCTGTTTTCTGTTTTCGTGTTATGATTCAATAACGCAAAATAACGGCGCGATGGGTTCCTTAACTGTTGTAGTTTCGAGCAAAAATAACATACAATACAATATCGGAATAAGGATGAGGTACTGGAACACCTCACCCTGCGACTACCAAATGTTTGGACCACTGAAAGAAGTCCTCGAAGGTCAAAGATTTAACACCGAGGTAGAGGAGTTCGTGCGCACATGACTGTCTGAGTCACCCAAGGAATTCTTCGATACCGGCATCAAAAAGCTTCCGGAAGGATGGACAGTGAGGGGCCCGCCTAGAAAATCTATCATTTTTTTCGATAGTAAATAAACGTGTCTGAGCATTTGACTCGATCACATTTGAACCGCCCTCGTACGTTCGTTCTACCATTCGTCGTAGTTTCTTACATTCCTTATAAGAGAACAATTCATATTTTAAAAAATGCACATCTCTCGCTTTTTATTCTTGTATTAAGTTTAACTACTTACACCTTCCTGTCGTTGTGTGGTGTACAGTTCTAGATCGAAATACTGCGGGATGGATACCAGGTTGGTGAGTTTCTCTGGGTCTGCTCCGAACTTGTCCAGCAGCGCCGGCAACGTCACTATAAAATGTGCAGTCATTTTTGTGCGGTCGTCGCTCACCACCTGTACGCCAAGTCGATGTCATAAAATTTGGTAAAATTATCACTATGAACACAAATGAATTACAACAAAATTTATTTCTCTATTTGGGGAAAATACATAAACAATGTCATAAATACGATGTAAAGGGTACCAGTGTTTTCTCGTATACCACAACCGAACAGTAGCGTTAATTGACAAAAATACTACAGAACGAACAGATAAACACCAAAAAATGAAAATAAAATAAAAGCAAAATTTAACAGTGCGGTGTTGTATGCAAAAGTAGAACGGGTGGGGTGGGGTACCTTGGCCTGCTCCTTGGACAGCATGTGGTGGTGCTTCCTGGAGGCGCCGCGGCCGACGGGCGGCTCGCCGGTGCTGGCCTGGCGCACGCAGCACACCATGAGCTCGATGAGCGAGGACTCCTGGCGGTTGTCGAGCGCCTCCTCGCCCTGGCCGGCCTCCTCGAGCAGCAGGTCGGTCATGCACTCCCAGTCCTTCATCATGGGGTTGGAGTCGATGAGCGAGTCGACGAGGTAGGCGCCGTGCTCGTGCAGCTCGGACTCGATGAAGAACTGCACGAGGTCGCGGATGAGCGGCGTGCTGGGCAGGCGCGCCTTGCCGCGGCGCGAGCGCGCGGCCGCGCCCGGCTCGTCGTCGGCGCGGAACAGCCGCACGTTGAGGAACTCGCCCGCCGCCGCCGCCACCGCGCGCTGCGACGAGTACACCAGCTCGTACACGTTCTCGCAGTCCTTGTCCGTCAGCACGTCGGGGTGCATGCGCGACCTGCGGGCCACGCCCACCTTTATTACGACGACTGTTCGCGACTCGCACCCGACACCGGCCCGGCTGACGACGAACACTCACTTCAGTATTGCGATGACGAGTTTCACTGCGTGTACGGCCACGTCCGTCTCTTTATCCAGCGTCATGGAAACGATACGGTCTTTAAATTTCGAAGTGAACAACTCTAGTTTGCCCTTCAGCTCCTCACACTCGTATAACGGCTGTAGAGCTTGTAAACAGCGAAGTCTTACTTCTCCCACCTAAAAATATATAATTTATATGAAAATTACAACAAAAGTTTTGCTTCTTTATATGAAAAGTATAATAAAAGCTCTAAAAAGCAAGTTAAAAAAAGATATACGATCAATAAGCACAAACCTTGTCATGCAATGTCCAGCCGATGTACTTCAAATAAAGATCATCTAGGAAATGTGCAGGAAACTTCTCCATCCAAATACCTATTTCTGCCATGGTAATTGCTCTTATGTCAGGCAATGTGTCCCTAAATTATATTCAAATAACATATAAAAGTGTTAAACTTCAATTAATTATGACATACACAACCATATTCACAACTATTATTAGAATTTATGTAGCTGTTTTGTGTTATTTTTAAGTTAATCTACATCCATGCCAGAAAGCCTCATTAAAAGTTTCTGAAACAGCTACCTTACTGTCAACATTAAAACATCCTGTGTCATAGTAACCATAATATCATCCAAACGAGTGTTATGATATAATTTTGTACTAAATTTCATAATGCAACTCCTTTTGAAAAACATAATGACTTCATAAAAAAATAAAATTCGACTACGTCAATTTCATATATAAAACATATAAGTGATACATATGTAATGAAATGGCATTTCATTAATTCAAATTTGAGTTTATTAGTTGCCATGGCGCTTAGGGCGGCATGACATTTGACATTTATTTCTGTAATTTTCTGCTATAAAACTGGTAGAAAGATAAACGAAAGGATATAATTGAGAAATCGATATAGGTGAGCTTTAATGTCGTTTCTTTGAATTTTTCAGTTGAGTTAAAAGTGTAAGTGTTATTATTGTAATAATTATTGGAATATTGGAAGGGTGTGATATATAAAACAAAACTTTGTATTTTTCAGAGAAACTATTTGTGGTTTATTTTTGAAAATCCTTAATAATATTTTTTATGAAACGACATTTTCGTCAACTAAAAGAAGATGGACCGGCTGCAATTTGAGTTTATGATGATAGCCTCAAATGATGGCAAAACCAATATGTTAGCCATAACCACCTTATCAACGGAGGAAGGTGATATACAATTTTTAGATCAATACTTGGAAGAAATGAGCACAAAACAACCGGAAACAAAGATGACAATTTGCAACAAATCTTGGAAAAATTAATAGAAAGTACGACAAAGAAAGAAAATCAACATAACCTAAAAAACTGTTTCAGAGAAATTTAATATTGAAAAATTCACAAGCAAAAATCTTGTTTGGATTGGTATAGCTCGATGGCCATAAAACTAACAGTAAATTCTGAATGGAATGAGTGGACAGACAAATATTTTGAAATTTTTAAAAACCAAGGATGTGACATAGTAACATATGCTTTCGCATTTCGGTATAAAGATGGACTATTAATAGATTATGCCTTAAAAAAGAACGGCTTATACTAGATATAAACAAACCGATAGACTTCAAAACAATGATAGATCTTATTGCAACAGGCTTACCTGGGGTTTATCTTAAATAAGTTAAACAGGGATAAACTCAATAACACTACTGATTTGTTCAACGAGATAAGAAAATATGAAGGCATGATGTCCAAGAAGAACCCGACTACAGTATATAGAGTGATACATCTATGAAAATAAAACTAATGAGAAGATGCCATGTAAGACTTGTGAATCTTTAGACAAAGGAATTAGATATCATCCAGAGGAGGCATGTTGGTTCAAAAAAAATTAAATTAAAACTGAAAAGGTTTTAAAAGCCAGAAATGAAAATAATAACTCGATTATTAAAGTAGATACGAATACTGATAAAAAAACGAGTAAGTACACCATTAATCAAAATCAAGCTTTTATTAGAAAATAAACTAGAAGTGTACGGCATTTATGATTCAGGCTCACATATCTCTTTAATAAATTCAAGACTGATTAAAGTGAAAGAGAAAAGATAACGTAAATATAGCATACATGAAAACGGTTAATGGTGTGAAGAAGACTGATGGCTTGATAACTATAAAAATAAAAATATTTGATTTGGAAGACGAGGTGGACGTATATGTGTGTATAGTAGCTAATGAAGATTTTGATGATTTTATAATCAGATTGGATATAATAAAGGAATTCAAATTAACTCAAAATGAGGACTTGCAGATAGAACAAAAGAAACTAAATAAAATAGACAGGATGTCTAAAATTAACAGAAATGGAGAAAAGAATGTAAAAATATTTGCAATAAATTTCAATGAACACATAGAAATAAAAGAATTTGTAAGTATGACAGATCATTTAGATATTGAAAAGAAAATTGAAATAGAAAAAATTATAAAGGAATATAAAACAATTTTCGCTAAGGACAAGTATGATATAGGAACAGTGAGAAATTATGAAGCTCATATAGATTTATTAGTAAATAGATACTGTAGTAAAAGACCATACAGATGTACAATAGAAGATAAATTTGAAATTGAAAAGCAAATATCCATGCTACTAAAGAATAACTTAATTGAAGAATCTGTGGAGGCACGGGCCACATGTTCCTCCAACACAAAGGGAGGATCCTCCGACCAGGCGAGGTGATCATGCCTGGCGGGCCATTGCCCAACGGTTGATGTTGGGAAGTTGTATATATGTTAATCGGCGCGAGAACATCTATTGCGCGATTTAGGATTGGCAGTTTCTTAGTTTTCTTCGTAGCTTCGTAGTTCGATGTTTCTTCGGTAGATGGCGCTGTTATATATTTTATGTTGTTGCGCTGTATGTGGAGGAAGTCGCCACAAATCTTACAGTCCTTTCGCTGCCCCAGTGACAATGGCATTTAAAAAAGGTGAAAATAGGAAGTCCCGTTTGTGTATAGATTTCAGAGAATTGAACAAAATTGTTGTACCACAAGCTCAACCTTTCCCGTTAATAGATGATTTGATTATTAAAACTAGAAATTGTAAGTATTTTACTACACTGGATATAAACTCAGCATTTTGGGCAATACCACTAGGGGTGGAAGATAAATTAAAACGGGATTTGTCACACAAGATGGCCACTTCCAGTGGATCTGCCTCCTTTTTGGTTTGACAACATCACCAGCAATTTTCCAGAAAATTTTATTCTACGAAAGTAAAATCTTACAGGATACTCTGTAAACTTTATTGATGATATTTTGATATAGTCGCCCACCTTTGAGGAACATAAAAGACACATAAGAAATGTATTAGAATCAAATTTGCTTCAGACTCAGTAAAATACCTCGGCCATGTGATTATAATAATAGCATAGCATAGCAATTCGGTAAGACCACTAACAGACAATTTGATCTCAATAAGACATTTCCAACTCCTAAGACTCAAAAAGAATATCAGACAATTTCTGGGAAAAATCAACTTCTACCATGAATACATACCAAAAAGCGCTATTATATTACACCCATTACATAATTTATTAAGAAAAAAGGAAAAGTTTGTGTGGTCAGAGGAGTGTGAAAAATCATTTAATCAAATAAAGACATATTTATGTTCTCAAACCGAGCTGAAAATATTTGACAAAGACTTACCAATAAAAATGTTTATGTATATGCATCTTTGGATGGTATCGGGGCAATATTAAAACACACACACACACATAAAATATTAGACACAGCTAGATAGTAAAGACAAACCGGTGTCATATTTTTCACTAAAACTGAATGAGTCTCAAAAACGGAAAGAGGCTATATATTTGGAATGTCTTGCTATGAAAGAAGCTGTTAAATATTGGCAACACTGGCTCATTGGAAAACAATTCACTATTTACTCAGACCACAAACCTCTAGAAAACATGAATATTAGATGCAGGAAAGATGAAGAATTGGGTGACCTTACATATTACCTCTCTCAATGACTTTACAATAAAATATATACCTGGTAAAGAAAATGTAGAAGCTGACTGTTTGAGCCGCAATCCGGTATTAGAATCAGAAGATATCAAAGAGGAACTATTGAAATTACTTAATTTAATACAATTAAAAATTATAATTGAAGACCAAGAGAAAAATGAAAAGATTATCCACTCAGAAAAATTTAGTAAAAGACTTATAAAAAAAGTGCATGAAGATTTATGCCATATTGTACCAGATAATTGCCGAAGAAGATATACAGCTAAAACCCTAACCAAAAAATATCTTAAATATTTGTAAAACATGTGATATATGCCTAAAAAATAAATCAAGATGTCAAGGAAAATTTGGATTAATGTCACAACTAGGACCAGCAACAAAACCACCAAAACAGAAAAACAGAATCTACTTTGTTCCACATAGCAAAATTACAACCTATCGCAAAAGATGAAGAAGAGGAAAAGGAAGAAAACAAATAATATGAATATCACATATTTATCTACTAGATAAATTATTTAGAATTTTCTCTCTTAGGGGGGGGGAGATATAATGAAATGGCATTTTATAAATTCAAATTTGGCGCGCTTTGCGCGTTTATTTGTTGCTGTGGCGCTTAGAGCGGAACTACATTTGAAATTTTGTTGTATACAAGTACCTACATACTTTATAAGTTTATGTTAATTGGGTTGTGGAACTACCCTCCGTCATACCTATAGTTCCTACCTTACTATTATGCTCACTTCACTTGTAATTCTAGGCTACTTAGCTCAATACATAAATTACGGTATTTGGTGTTTTATTGAAGACATAATACATTTATTTCTGTAATTTCTGTTATAAAAACTGGTAGAAAGATAAACGAAAGGATATAATTGAGGAATTGATATAGGTGAGCTTTAAATGTCGTTTCTTTGTATTTTTCAGTTGAGTTAAAAGTGTAAGTGTTATTATTGACAATAATTATTGTAATATTGGCAGGGTGTGATATATAAAACAAAACTTTGTATTTTTTAGAGAAACAATTTGTGGTTTATTTTTGAAAATCCTTAATTAATATATATATATATATATATTATCTTATATATATATATATATATATATATATATATTCAGGTATAAGGAAGTGTACAGTGTTCATAGTGTAGAAGATGTTTGTCATTTATAATTCCGTTCAGTTTAGTTTGAATCTTAAAGCAGAGTAGACACGTGCTCGGTGAATAGTTGTTACGTGAGATAATAAATTCTTGAGTGATTTTGTTTGTATTTGCCTGAAAATGGATAGAAAAAGTAGCAGAAATAGCTGTAATCGTCCAGATAGGAAAAGAAAGAAGAAGTTTTCATCCAATCAATATACCGCTGAACAAGACACGAGTTTTACGAGTGCTTCTGCAGCAAAGTTAAAAAAAAATGGAGATGATGAAATAATAATAAACGAAAATTTTGGTTACTGTT
>PKRV01001513.1:56896-119423 GCA_003709505.1 Hyphantria cunea | reverse complement strand
ATATATATATTTAAATTCTTTATTTCGAGATTTCTTTTTGACTCCAAAAATACAGAATTTAGTTTTTTGATATACCCAGTATCACTGACGACTAAGAATTTATTGACACCACTCACATAAAAATACGACAAGCCGTTTAGGCTCTAGGATGTGCCAAAGAAATATACATACATATACTCGAAAACATAACCCTCCTTCTTTCTCAGTCGGATAATAACTATTATAACTGTCAGTTTAAAATCGAAAATAACACAAAACCATTGTTTAATGTTAAGTAATGTTTATAATAATATAAAATAATTTATATTAAAATAGGGCTGACAATTATTATATTAGAAATAACTGACTTTTTACCAGACTACAAGATCTTTGCAATAATATTTTGAAGAAAATCTGTAGGCACATATTTTTCTTACCTTCTTAAAAAATTTGATCCATACTCTATTTAAAAAAGACTATTGATCATGTTTATATAAATAATAAGACTCACCTATATCTGTGCACAAACACCGACTTAAACATATAAGAGAGCATATTCTTAATCTCCTCCATGTTCTCTTCAAGTTCCTGCCTCTTGGCAACCAGCACCTCCAAGCGTTCATTTGCACGTTTGTCTCGCGCCTTCAACCGCTCTGCTTCATACTGACGCAGGCAGTTGTCACAGTTGACGCTGGTCAGAAGAGCCACATCTACCAAGGCTGTCATCAGCTTCATCACTGTTACAAGTAGATAACTATTTCAGTTAATACCAAAGCTGTTGCACTAATGTTTTAGAAGAACTACACTTTCTAAATAGTCTCAACATAGAGAATTTGTATTTTGTACTAGCTGAGAAATGCAGTGTTACCGATACAACAAAAACATGAAACAGAGGGGTGAGAATGGCCGAAAAAAAAGCCTAAGTTATGCCTTAATTGTATCATCAGTTTCACAGTGAAAGTGAGATTGGGTGAAACAGACAGACAAAAATCTTAAAAATAGCTTTTTTATTACAAGTACTAAATATAAACATATACTTTTTTATTATTTGTATATTAATAATTCCATAAGGATTTAGTGTAAAGCTGTTAATTTGAAATTAGAAAAAGAATATATTTGTAAGTAATTTGGGAACAGATTTCTTGTCTATACTTACCCGACTGCTGCAAAGTCAAAAGGAACTTAATTTGCAGCAAGTAATGTATATGTGGAAAGAAGAACATAGGACCAATAGTGAAGCAGAACTAGTTCACCTTTGGGCCATTTATGTATGTTATTGCATAATCCATCATAGTACCTAAACTACTAACCTGATTTTAATGAATGCTTTTACATAGTTGATTTATAGTTAACTAAGCTATTTCGTTTCAGTGTTGAGAATGTTGATTACACAAGACTCCTGTTTATGTCATTAATGACTAATGTAGAGACATAACCTGCTTTCATCTTTTTGATCAAACTTATCTCTATTTACCTCAGGTATGTTTCTTTTACAGCTAAAAAATTACCTGATGATATGATTTAGCTATAAATATATACATTATTTTGTTAAGTTGAATTTCAGCTGTATCTGGGTATAAGTCAGACCCACAACTATTTATTACTCTTACCTGCCAATGTAGCAGTATGCCTAAATGCTCTGACTTGCGAGTCAGACAATCCAGTGAGCAGTGAGATTATGTTGTCCATAAGATATTGATCGTAGATAATTGAGTACTGACACATCTTGACTAGAGTTTGGATAAACTCGCAAAAATTTGACCGAAACTTCTTCCAGGACTGTCCTGTCATAATCAGTGGATATTCTCCACTTTCCTGAAATACAGAAATTTTATAACTTGAAGTTCTAACACAAGTTATTTCATAGAGAGTAGTCTTACTGAGCTTATCATCAAAATGACAACTAACCTCATCAAACTCCTGTGTCATTTTTTTAATAATTAATGTATGATCCATTTGTGCCATATCAGGCGTGACCTTTCCCCGACATCCGGAGGCATTGATGAAGAACTGCATCAGTTGAACTAAGGCTGCCTCACGATTGGTCTTATATTCTTCTATCCACATATCCACTACTTGCTGCAAATTAAATTAACTTTTAGACACATCGTTATTTTAACTGATAACATAATATGTATATTTGAGTACTTACATTAATAGCGGTCTTGTTAAACCTGAGTATATTGTATAAACTATTTTCATCATCACCAGGCAACAATACTGGAGGGGGCGAGTAGGCCGGAGGTGGTGCAGCGCCTCTTCCTCGGCCACGACCACGACCTCCTCGTCCGCGTCTGCGCAACGGCGGTGGTGGTGGTGACTCTGCTAGACGACCTACAAATCCACCATCCCCTCTGCGACCACGACTACGAGTTACGCGTTTAGTAGGCGTTGGTGATGGTGATCGTGGCTCCTCTTCTTCATGATGAGAGTCTTCAGCTTCTTCCCTCAAGGGTTCTGTAGCAGTTGAATTGACTGCGGCACCGATATTAAACCCCGAGTAGTTCAAATTAGAAGTATCAGGTTCATGCACGGATTGCCCGCCGTAATCAGTCATCGGAGTCGCTGGAGTCATAGGATTTACGTATTCAGGAGGAGGATCATCCATCCTGATACGTTTCCCGCCACGGCGATGCATTATGTTGACAAATAAATGTATTGATTTACATTAGAATAAACCACTCACATAACTAATAGAAACGAATAATCAAAGAAAAGACCAATATCTCACTAAACACCTTATTGATTTTCTGTTCGTCTAACTCTAAGAGAAAAGAGCAAATGTGAAAGGAACGACCCTTAAAAATATTGATTAGCGACGCGCGCCGGCAGCCATTACGCGTTTTAAAGTAACGGTGTTATCATACTCACCATTTTTAATTAAAATTTCCCCTTTTAGAATTTGCATGATGTTACTTCGTTTTAATTTCAATTTTGAAATAAACTGCAAATTTTCTCATAGCGTTGTTAAACCGACCCACACTCGATTGATATAAAAGCCTCAGGTATTGTGTTTGCTTCAGTCATAATATTTAATTATCCATATGACTGCTAAGCATTACATTTGTTGAAATTATTGGTATCAAAACTAATTATGCAATGCTACCCGCGGTTATTGTTGTTTTTTAAGTTCACAACAACAATCGTTGAACTGTGGGTAACACTGAAGGGTGAATCTAGTCTTATAAAAGTAGCCCAAGTAACTCCTTAAATCATTAGCTATCTACCAGGGAAAGTCTTGACAAAATCGTTCTAGCCGTTACGGCAATTAGCTGGAACCAACAAACAAACCTGCATAAAATTTAAAAATTGGGTATTTGATGTAAAAACACTAACTAAATATAGATGGATGTGTTTATATAAATGTATGGATGAATTGAAGTTTAAGTAACATTATTGTAATATTTTAGTAAAAACTCATTATTGGCAGTGGTCTGTTCCGTAAATGTACTGTACCTAGAAAAAACGTCAATGGAATGATTTTGCTAAGGATTAGCTATTACAGGAGATAAGTTACAAGGCTAAGCTGCAAAATAAAAAAGACCACACGGGAAGCACTAGCTTTCAAATAAAAAAGATTGTCGAAATCGGTTCACCCAGTCGAAACTTCTGAACAAAACAAATAGTTGAATCGAGAACCTCTTCTTTTTAGAAATCGGATCCGTCTGCTCGTTTGCACCTATCGCTAAAAAGGAAAGAAACTCATTTAGTTCCATCTTTTAAAACTCTGTCTATTGAAGCATCGTTGATCAATATTTCTGGTCAACTTATTCGAATTACAAAATGTTACCACAGTCATTTTTTCGAAATGACATCACCTTTTTCATAAATTGCAACTTTAGACCAACTGTCATTCTCTGGGTCGGATGATTTTGGGATTTTGTAGTTATTGCTTTTCTGAAACGTAATATATAATAAAATGGCTAAGAAAACCTACGATTTACTGTTTAAACTACTTCTCATCGGTGACTCGGGTGTAGGAAAAACTTGCATATTGTTTAGGTTTTCTGATAACCATTTCACAACTACGTTTATATCTACTATCGGTATGCACCACCTTTGTATATTGTGATTTTGTACCATCCAAGCATATCTCGCTTTGGACAAAGCAATTCATCTTTGTATATTTAATTCTTTGCAGCGTGTGTATGAGTGGAATAAAGTTTCAGCCGCATACTTCATTTCTTACAAATTATTTACGTGTTTCTGTATCTTGTAGGTATCGACTTTAAAATAAAAACTGTGGAGCTACGAGGCAAAAAAATCAAACTACAGATCTGGGATACAGCCGGCCAGGAGAGATTCCACACTATTACCACATCGTACTACCGAGGAGCGATGGGCATCATGCTGGTATACGATATAACTAATGAGAAAACATTTGATGATATCGTCAAATGGTTACGAAATATAGACGAAGTAAGCGTCACTGTATATCTCTACCCACCCCTTGCCTAATATTTACAATATATATTTACTCATATGATGTATTAGTTTGCCAGTGCTTTATCGATAATGCATTTAAGTTCCTGTTACTCATCCTAACTGTAACTTTTACTAAATCTGCACATTTCCCCTGTTTTGATTGCTGCTTTCTGTTCCTACAACTATTATTGGGCTTGCACAGTTACAAAGTTTGTCTTATAATCTTCTAAGAACTCAGAGTATGCATAGTTTTGTGCAGCATAACATGTATTACTGATAGTTCTCTGCAGTCTCTTATGTATGATAACTCTTGTTGTTTTTGTTTGTTTTCACTATAAATTAGAACTCATTGCAAAGTAACACTCAACACAGAAAAATCTAGTATCTGGTACCTGAATAGTTTATAACACACTAGTGTGTTGAAGATATTTGAATATCATAGGAAAAAATGTGGTTTGATTAAGCTGTGTTTAAAGAGAAAGATCTATAATTATGGTGGTGTAACACACTCATTACAGGATCATTTCATTTTACATAAAGTTAGTAATAGAGTGCAGAATGTTATAACTTTAAATAGTAAAATAGCTTGAAAAATCTAGCCTTGTAAATTGTTGTGCAGTAAATGTGAAGTAATAATATATGTGTATTACTAGTGATATTGAACATTATATATATATATCATTATAGTAGTCAATATCTCTCTATGCATTCCGCACAATTTATCTACACAACATTATTCTCATTATATAGAGTTGAATCATTATCTTATCTAAATGACAAATCACATTTTATTAATATTCATTCAAAAATATCAATTTTTTCTATGTCTTCTATGGGTTAACATTCATTCCTACAATGACCGAATTTAATTTGTGTGATGGACACTTACAGTATCCAATGTGATCTTAATCTCCTAAAATTTATCTAAATGCATATAATTTTAAGAAGAATTAAATAATAAATGTTTCGGACACCTAACACATAACGCCATCTAGTCCTAAACTAAGCAGAGCTTGTATTATGGGTACTAGACAGCTGATATAAATACATATAAATATATTTTTTGTAAATACATACATATCATACAAAGAAAACATCCAAACTCTGAAACAAACATTTGTAGATCATTCAAATATTTGATCCAACCCGGGAATCGTACCAGAGACCTCAGGAACAGCAGTTGCATACACTACCGCTGCTTCACCGAGGCAGTCAATTATATTTAATTAGCTGTTTCGCCGTAAGTAATTTGTTATAAATATTCTATAGTGTAAAACAATATTTCAATGGTTACAGCACGCAAATGAAGATGTGGAAAAAATGATCTTAGGCAACAAGTGTGACATGGAGGATAAGCGCGTCGTGAGCAAGGAGCGCGGAGAAGCGGTGAGATAGCTTGTAGTTGTTCACATGTGTATGGTGGATATGTAATGTCTATTTTAGGAGTGATTATGACACTCCTGTCGTCCGCAACCTTTGGCCCTTACTATAAAGAGTGAGAGATAACATGTCAGTGGAATACTCATTGTTATTTTAATATAAATTTATTATTTTTCCTTTGATGATTATTGAAATACAAGTTAGTTTGTAGTTTTCATCACAATATAGAGGCTATTTCTTGATTAAGATGACAATGGGCCAGCGTGATGTACATTTGTCAGCTAAATCGATAATGAAGACATTTCCAAGGTGCTTTTTGATAGAGTGCCTAAATTGGTGTCTGTATGTTGAACCTGGTATTCTAAAGAGTGTAGTTCTAAGTAGTGTGGATAGTAAGTGTGGGTACATCCAACATACTTGCAGTTTTAAATATTAGTAGGAAAGAGCACTAACTGTATGAGTCATATAATATTTCTTGTTGTTTAGCCATCTTGGTTGAATTTACTGTAGGTATTTAAATTGGATTATTATGATTATACAAACATGTATTGTTTGAATCCAACCTTGCAGGTTTTATTAATCAATTGAGAATACAATGGACCTTGTGAATGCAACACATCCAGTAGCCGGTCACTATTATCGTATTATTTCAGCCTAGTCGATATATAATTTGGTTATTTTTGGAATATAACATTATTCGTGTTAATGTTTGTGATAATAGGCATTAATTAGCACTGAACGAACTAAAAGTATTTTTATTTGCCGGCAAGTGGTGACTCACGCGCAGATAAAGAAACGATTTTAGTTCACACCCTAATTTCATATTATTCATTTCCTTATATTTTATATGAATTAGCTAAGACTGTTATCGGTTAAAAAAATAATTTGAAACATTGTTACACAGTTTTAAACTGGCGGAGGTAGGTATTCTTGTTTAAAAGTAAAATTTTATTCGTTTATAACTAATGAAACATTGTTACACAGTTTTAGACTATTGGAGGTATTCTTGTTTAAAAGTAAGATTCGATTCGTTTATGAATAAAAAAAATGTATTCTGTAATTAGAATATTTTTGATATTTTCACAAGCATTAAAATAAAAATGGTGGCATTAAATAGCGCTCGTCGGTGGTATACAGATAGCGCGGGAGCACTGCATCCGCTTCATGGAGACGTCGGCGAAGGCGAACATCAACATCGACCGCGCCTTCTCGGAGCTGGCCGAGGCCATCCTGGACAAGACGTCGGGGCGCGAGGCGGACGCGGACCAGCAGCGCATCGCCGTGGAGCGCCGGCCGTCGCGCGCGCCGCCCGCCCGCGCCTGCTGCACCTAGGGCCCCAGCGCTGCCCGCGAGCTCTGCTCGAGGGGCCGGGGGAGGGCGGCGCCGCCGGTCTCGTCGCGGTGTGAACACAGCGAAAACCATGAAAAATGAGCCGTGAACTGCAATTTACGACTCTCGTTTTTATGTATTTTTCCAGAAGGGTAAAGTTACTATACATAACATCCATTTTTAGCTCATCAAATCTCACGTTTAGAAGTACTCGTATGTCGTACGCTAGGACTCGAGCGAAGTGACGAGTTCCGTATCCGTGGAATGTCTAGTCGCATAATAGTTTGGGTGCAATTAACGTTTAACATTGAGCGGGAACCGAACCGGTGCACCGGTGACCTATTTTATAAATAAAACATTGAATCATGGTCTCAAATGGATATTGCGTGATCGGTTTATTAATTTTTTTCTAAGATTCTGTCGTAACTTAATGACCCCTGTCGTGTCTTTCAGTGGAGGAACGTGAACATCGCACACCGTCTCGTTGGTCAGTAGATGAACGAGGTATATTTATTTATTTACGCCACGCACATATTTATACAAGTTAGCTTTCTATTGAACTACTTACGAGTATGTACGTACCGCTGCGTACACGATCTTTGCAATTTGTCTGTGCAATACACATATCGCTTATATTTTTGGAGATTAATTAATTATGATTATAGTAGCGTTTATAATTGGTCGACGGTGGTATGTTGTGTCACACTTGCGCTAGTTGTTCCGCAACTAATGTTTTCGTAAGAGATAAATGAGCAGCGCGTCCCGCATGCTCATCGATGCAACACTCGTAGAGTGAACGTATACTTTGTATGAGTTCGGCCAGGCTCCTTGTGTAACGTGTTACCGCCGCGTTACTCTTGCGCCGATGTGTTGGCGGAGTTCGGCGATGTTCTCTGCGCGCGTTTATTGCATGTTTACTTAATTCTTGGTGTAGAGATTGTCCGGCTACTCGAGTGGCATTAAGCTTAATTATTATATCACTTGTACGGTAGTGGACACAATCTGAGCGACACCCCGGGTTGCGCATTTATCAGAGCCGTAGCTACACCGGGCTGCGTCGTCGTAGGTCATTATCGTACTAGTTAGATCCCCGGAGGAAGCGCCGTGCGCCAGGACCGCTGAGCGCTTATAGTTAATTATTTAAGTGATTATACTCTGTAGTAGTTATGTACGTTGATGAAATAAATAAAATACTATTTTATCGTACGGTGTATGTGTCTTGTCAGTTTTTACCTGCTTTTATAAATAAACATCAGCATTGTATATTATGTTCATATTAAATTACTTATGAAAACATATGGGCTTTTATTTCGTTCACCGACAACTTTCCTTCCCAACGCTCTAAGCCAGTGCCGCTTGGTCCCCAGTACCTGGACCAGACTGGACGTCAAAAATTTTGTCGACTGTAATTTAATATCCCACTTATAAGAAAGCCTCGATTTTCAATAAATATAGTATGTTTCTGAATACATTCATTTAAAATACCACGGAGGCGTGGTGGTAGCGTATGCGACTGCTGTGCTTGAGTTCTCGGGTTCGATTCCCGAGTAGGACCAAATGTATATTATAATATATGTAGGGTTGCGATGATGGAATACAGTAAATCGTACGACTAGGGCTCCTCAGTCAGTCCGCTCCACCCATACGCAATGTACGTTTATTGAAGAATACGCAACCTAGTCTCGTCGGGAGGAAGCTAAAATGTACAATATTTGTATCGGATTACGTACAATACGTATCTATTTACAAAAAAATATATAAGTATTTATATTAGTCAGTACCCATAACACCAGCTCTGCATAGCTTAGGACTGGATGACGTGTATTTATTTCTTATATTGTAGATAGATGATCCGCAGACAAAACAAATGATAGTACTTAATTCATAATAATTTGTTCTGAATAGGAATCGAACCCGCGACCTCTGGTTCATCAGTAAGGGACGCCACTTGACCTCATTTGTATGTTCCATATTTAAAGATATATGTCATCTTCCTGCTCATTTCTGACTTCTCTTTTAGTTCGGATCAATATGTGACGCTGGAAAATTTTTTAGCTACCTTATTTTAAGACAAACAGGAAAAGGGAAGGTCGATTTACCAAGGTAAACTATTTACCGAACAAAACGTACAGAGGATTGGTACCTATATAAAAAAATATTAAGATTTTTTATTAATATTTTTTTATATAGGTACCAATACGATATCACCATTCGACCTATATTAGTAATATAATAAACTAGCTACTTAAATAAAATATATTCAAGGGTGGGTCATCATCAGCATGGAAAATAGATGTTGACGGATTCTCAGACCCCCGATACGCATACAAACTTAAAAATCAGTCCAATCGTTTCGGAGGAACACCGCGACACGAGAATGTTATATATTTTTTTTTTATATATTAAGCTGCCAAAATGACTCTGCCCTGCCTGATGGAAAGCATGAGCAGAATCCAAGAGTGGTGGTCACCATCCTCAATGCGAAAAAGAACAATGCAGCATGGTGACCCACACTATGGCGGCCTGGTGAGATGCTTTTTCACGCCCCGCTTAAAGGACCCGGGATCAAAGTGGGAAGGAAACACGTGCGCTGGTAGTGAGTTCCAGGTTTTGACCGCTCGGCACAGGAAGGAATTACCGAAGCGATGAGTACGAGAATGTATGTCTTCCACTTTAAAACGGTGAATTCTAAGGCCGGCACGTGTTGTTCTGTAGAGGAAGGGAGAGGGGGGGATCAATTGGAAGAGCTCTTCAGAACACTCACCTTGGTAAAGGCGATAGAGGACTGCCAAGGAGGCGATATCTCTACGCAACTGTAGAGGCTCAAGGGTCTCGGTGGCTTCGGGACTATCGATAATACGGATTGCTCGCCGCTGCAACCAGTCAAGAGCGTCAAACAGGTACTGTGCGGCACCATCGCAAAGGTGAGAACAGTACTCCACGCACGAGCGAACCTGGGTCTTGTAAAGAAGACACAGATGCCCGGGCGAGAAGAACCGTCTCACCCTGTTTAACACACCTAGCTTCCGTGAGGCCGCTTTAGTGATACTCTGAACGTATTCGCGTGGGTTGAGGTCTCGGCAGATATCCATGCCCAGGATAGCGAGCCTATTTTGTAATGGCATTTGAGTGCACTGAAAAGTGGGAAGAGGAAGGAATGGAGACTTTTTGGCTGAGAACGCGCACACCTGTGTTTTCTTGGCGTTGAACTCAACCAGATTCTTACAGCCCCATTGAAAAATGCGGCCCAGAACATGGTCAAGTTGAGCGACAAGTTCTTGTCGTCTTCTTTCAACATCTGCTGGTTTGTCAGAGGGCTGTTCAAAATAGTGTCCATGAACTGTGCTGTCGTCTGCATAACAATGAATGTTGACAAGGGCTAACATGTCATTGATATGCAGAAGGAACAGTGTAGGCGACAGGACGGAGCCTTGAGGTACTCCGGCGTTAATCCGCTGATACTCGGAGGCCGCACCGTCGCAAAGGACTCTGATGCGGCGCTGGTGCAGAAATGCGGCAGTCCAATTGCAGAGTTTGGGGGGAAAACCGAAAGCCGGTAGCTTGGAGAGAAGCGAACGGTGCCAAACCCTATCAAAAGCCTTGGCCATGTCGAGGCTGATGGCCAAGGATTCCCCATGCCTGTCAATAGCCTCACCCAAAGACGTACGCTAAAAGATCACCGGTGGACCGGTTCGGTCTGAAACCATATTGACGATCATTTAATAGCGAGTAATCTTCCAGGTAATGGACCAGTTGTTTGTTAATTATCCTCTCAAATACCTTACAGATGACGGAGGTGACGGCTATCGGACGGTAGTTGACAGGTTTCGGAGCGATCGCCTTTTTTAGGGATGGGTTGAATATTCGCCTCTCTCCAAGCCTCCGGAACAGCTCCCGAGGAATACGACTGGCGTTACAGGCGCGTCAATACCGGGGACAACTCTGGTGCACAGTTCTTAAGAACCACCGCTGGGATACCGTCGGGTCCACTGGCTTTTCGGACGTCGAGTGACAGAAGCTCCGCACGGACATCACTCATCCGGAGGCGAATATCTTGCATAGTAGTGTCGCAGGATGGGATGGTAGGTGGGGGTATGCCGCGGTCATCGATTCGGGAGTTAGCCGCGAAGAGATCAACAAGCAGTTTCGCTTTCTCCTGCGGCTGGTGGGTAAGTGATCGGTCAGGATATTTCAGCGGTGGTAGCGAGGGATTACAGAAGTTGGACTGCACGGCTTTAGCCAATCGCCAGAATTTTCGGCTACCCGTAGGGTATGCGACGAGTTCTTGACCAAGCCTCGCAATGCGCTGGGCATTCGCTCTGATGTAAGCCTCCTTGCATTCTCTGGTGGCTTTGTTAAACGCTGCTTTAAGTCGATCAACATCGGGGTAGCCGCGATCGCGGCCTCTGGTCCAAGCGCGGTAGGCTGATTGCTTTCGCGCAACAGCATGGGCACATTCGCGACCGAACCAAGGCCGGGTCGTTGCGCTAGCGACCTCACTGTACGGAATATAGTATTCCATTCCGACAGGGATCTCGTCAGTCACGGCGGCCGCACTTTGCGATAGGTCTTTATCTTTAAAGCAGCGTTGAGCCCACGGAATGGATGCAAAGTAATCCCGCATTCCATCCCAGTCTGCAGACGAGTAGTGCCATAAACGTCTTTTTGCTGCCACTCGTCGTGGAGGGGCAGCAAGCGGCACCGTGGTGGAAACCAGGCAGTGATCGGAGGATCCCAGAGGGGCGAGCACCGATACACAGTTACTGCGCTGGATGACTCGTCATCAGTAGGTCCAGCAAGGAAGGCGCTTGACTAGGTATGTCTGGTATTCTGGTGGGCTGGAGTACCATCTGGGTGAGGTCATGCGTGAGAGCGAATGCATGGACAGACCGACCCGCGTGGTCAGTTCTGGTAGATCCCAACCATGACTCATGGTGAGCGTTAAAGTCTCCCAGAAACACCAGTTCAGCGGTCGGAAACTGCTCCTGCGCTTTGTCCGCCGCCTGACTTAGATGCTCGAAGAGTCGAGTTGTTTCGGAGTCTCCAGAGTGGGATCGGTATAGGCATATGTAGATTCGGCTCATAGAGCCAGTATCTACGTGGAGCCAAAGGATGGAGAAGGATGGGTCCTCAAGGCAGCGTAATCGGCGACAACAGACATTCGCCCTAACGAAAAGACACACTCTAGCCTTCGCGAGGAAGCACTCCTCGAGCACGTAGCCGGGGTAGTGGAGATAAGTCGTGTCGGCAGGGCGGCGTATTTGTGTCTCCGTTAGGAATAGCATGGCTGGCCGTGCCGTCTCAAGATGTTGGTGGACGGCGTTGAGGTTTGCATGAAGTCCACGGATGTTAGTGAACTCCACCTCAAAAAGCGAGTTGGTGGGAGAATGGAGTGCCGCTGTTAATCGTTTGTGCTTTTTCCGTTTGTCTGCCATGATTTAGTAAGATGGGGAGGGGAATGGGAACGTAAAAGGCATGACAGTCATCGTGGCAGTGTAAAACTGAGACTCGGAATGCTGCATCGCCATACAACGGTGAGGTATGACGGTGACCGAACCCTCGGACGGAAGGGCCCCCGTACCCTCCCGGAAGTGGTCGCCTGGCCCCACCGTCCGGTCACCAACCGGCACGACGAGCCACTCCGCAGATTATGCGCGACCTGATGGGGCAGCCTCCCAGGGTGGTTAACCGCGGTTGGGCCCCTCTCTATGCCGCGGGCGGCCAGCGGCAAAACCGTTTCTACGGGTCTCCCTGGCCGACGGTTCGAACTTCGTCACCCTCAACAAGACTCTGCGAGCATTCCACTGCTCACACACTTACCCCGATAACTGTCACCCCTGCATCATAGGCCACCGGTCTCGCACTCACCAACGAAATACGACGGCATCAAAGCTGTCATTTTAGGTTGGTCTTCTGTGCGAGGGTAGTACCACCCCGGTCGAGCCGGCCCGTTCGTGCTGAGATCAACACTTTCACGCGAAAACTACATAACCGATCATCATGGAACTTTGTATAAATATTCTTGGAAGTATTAGAAGTAACATAGGATACTTTTTACTAAATGCAAGTGAAGCCGCGGGTAAAAGATAGTATACAATCAACATATCATGTCCAACGATAAATCTTATAAAACTTTATATCTACTTTGAGGTCTGGTCTGTTGATGGGTATTTGGTGTCCTTGTACCCATAATTGTCGGAATGACAATAAACTGTGGCGCGAACCCTACGGCCGTTATCTGCTGGGGTGAGCGCGTCAAGAGGCCAGCGGCCGCCGATAACGCGCAGTCGCACGCATCGCACCAGCGCTACAACATGAGGCTACTCGCCGCTCTGACCCTGCTGCTTTGTTTCAAACGAGCCTATTTCACCGATCGTAAGTACCGTTGCATGGTTTATCGGAGACATCTTGTTTTATGTTTGTATATAACAGTTCATAATTGTGTGTAGTAGAATAGTGTAAAGCAATGAAGATACAAAAAGTATTTTAAATTGATTAGATAGAAAGGCACTAAGACTAAACGTAAGAAAACACTCTGTTTTGTCAATCGATCCAATCTGCAACAGGGAATATGAATAAAAATTTTATTGGTCTCAAATATTTTTTCAAATTCTATATTCTTTTTACTTAAAAGGTATTTATTTATTAAGTGATTATTTAAACCTAGAATATGTTAAATAAAAAGTTAAAAATTACGTTATTTTCCATGATTTTTAGAGCAATCAAAACCGTATAAAGTTTAAAGTAACTGAAACACTGAATAGTAGTAAACAAACATGAAATGACAGTGACGTCAGCGGCTGCGTGCAAAATGGCGACGATTGAATAGCTCAAATTTAACAGTTTTGAATTTCACTTTGAAAATTAGTTTGACTATTTTCAAGCCTATTAATATTTTTTCTATGTTATAGAGACGTAAATAATCAGATTAAGAACTAAAAAACACGTATATTCCGTATCGTGTGTCTACAGACGTAACTTCTGTGCTAAATGTGGGTCAGTTATATTTATGTACTCAATTTACTTGCCAGTATTAGCCATTTCGAAAAAACGATAATAAGTGTCGTGTACACTGATGGGCAGCGCCATGCGTGATGGAGCTGAGTTGCGCGGAGTGCGTGCCGGACAACATGCCGCTGGTGACGTCACACCGCGCCGCAAACGGCTCGCTGCGCGCGGAGCCGGGCGACGAGGTGACGCTGGCGTGCGGCGGCGGCAAGTTCCTCGCCTACCCGCTGCTCGACACGCTCGTCGCCGTGTGCGAGGCGGGCCGCTACCGCGTGCGCCGGGACCGCGCCCTGCGGCACCTGCTCGACCTCGGCTGCCAGGAGAGCATCTTCGAGGATGTTCTGCATCAGGTTCGTGCGAACCGTTTCAAGCTGATCACATTTCACATATTCGGCAGAAACTTTGTCGATATTTCAAAAATAAGCAAATTGAATTTTGAAGAAATCGTTCTCGTAGGTGGATAGCTGCACCCCACCCCACCAGGGCCGAGCGTACAGGATGCGCGAGCAGGGCGCGGGCCGCGTGCGCCACTTGGGCGAGCTGTGCGCGGACGCGGACGCGGGCGCGGCGCGCTGGCTGCGCATGAGCGGCGCGCCGCGCAACCGCCTGCCGCTGGCGCCGCACCGCGAGCGCGCCGGGCCGCTCAGCATCCTCGGCAACTTCGACCACATGTTCGACGCCAACACCAGACGCGACGCCGAGAGGCTCTACTCCGACGACGTCAAGTTGAACAGGAGAGTGCACGAGCTGTTCAAACACGACCGATTCTCTTTCGCCGACCAATCGCTGACCTCGGCCGATCTGTTGAGCGCTCGATACTTCGAGGATCAAAATATGCGAGCTACAGATTTTGTTCTAATCGCGTCGCCGTCTGGAGGAGCGTCGCCGAGGGAAATCTGTATCACTTGCACCACGACATCGCTAAGTTCCTAAAGTTGACTCGTCCCCGCGCCGAGATCGAAGTGTACGCGGGCACTCACGGAGTACTGTCGCTGCGCACGGGACACGGTCGCACGGAAGTATATTTGAAGGCCGGCAAGAGATTCCCGGTGCCCAAGTACGTCTGGAGCGTGGTGCACGCCAAGGCGGCGAGCAAGGCCGTGGCTATCGTCGTCCTCAACGATCCCTTCGTGGCCGTCAGCGAGATCAGAGAGGCGGTGTTCTGTGAGAGCGCCTGCGGCAAAGTGCCGTGGCTGCACGAGCTGAGGAGGCACCGTAACTACGAGGTCCCGGTCAACGGACTGGTATTTTGCTGTGCCCTACATAATTTCACTAATGTCGTGACTGAAATGCCGCAAACTGTGAATGTGCCAGTGGGTGTTGAAGGGATGCTCACTGAGCTGTTTATTTAGAACATGAATCTTAATTATCAAAGCTAGGAGCTAACATGATTATTAAAAAACAGTTATTTATATTTAAGAAAATTTAATTTTGTTATAAAATTAATATAGTGTTTGATGCCATGAATCCCTAATCCTTCTCAGCGATGGCGGTTAGATGTCGGTCGATCTCGTTCTCAGCCAACACTCTGGAAAATATATTTACATAGCACAATTTTTTCTTAGCCATGTGGGCTAAGAAAAAATTCTTCATTTTATGTACACCACATATAAAATATTTTAATTTAAATAGCAAGTAACTAGATAAATAGTCAAATATAGAATAACAATATTAATGTTATCTACAATTAAGACTGAGGTCTGCAAGACAATCTAAGGATGAATATAATGGCTGGAGTCAGTAATAGTTGCTAGTATCAAATACATCAATCTTGGGCTTGGGCTTGGGTTGGAGACTCGGGATCAAATACATACTAAAATTATAAGTTCGAAAATAACTCTGTCTGATACATTTTTACGGCTAAGTCACTGAACTTATTTGGATTAAATTTATATTGGAGATTCTTTGATTAGGTATTATTTACGACAATAATCGACTTACACGCTGGCGGATACGCGGGCAAAAGCTATTAAGTATATAAACAAATCATACTTGTATGTTTCTAAAAATGTTGATTTTTACACAGTGCATACATACATTAAGCCAATACATATTTTGACTTCATTTATTGTGGGTTCCAAGACAATTTCATTTTTCCTGGGATTTCCCGAGTGTCATAACTCGGTGTTTGAGGGTCACTGCTGTTAATCCTTGTGTACAGGAGTTACAGTGGTGGGCGTGTGAGCGGGATTAGTCCCATAATACAGCCGTGACATTACAACGTCACCAGTGATATTATAACATAATAAACCGGTAGATTGTCAATCAACTTCATTTTACTTTTAAATTTTATTAAAATATAGGTTAGTTTTCTTTTTATTTCTTTCAATACATAAAAAAAAATTGTTACTTAATCACTAAAACTAGGCCATTGTATTATAAGAAATTCGAAAAAAGTCGATTAACAATCAAATCAAATTGTAACATCACGGCTTAGTTAAATGCCACATGCGAGCGCGCAAAATCACCATAGAAATTTACTCACCGGAACTTGGGATTGTCCTTAGTGACCAATCCCACCTCAATCTCTGAAGACTTGAAGTCTACAGATAGCACATGTGAGAGGCAGGAGATAGCGAGCTGCACCACTTCATCGGCCGACAGATCAGTGCGTTTCTTTAACTTCTTCTCAAGGTAGGCGTTGGCGTCGGTGGCCTTTGCGCCGGCCGACACCGCCTTGTACGAGCAGTAGTAGCCGGACGGGTCCGTCTTGTACACACATGGGCCCGTTTCCTCATCATATGCTATGAGCATCATACCTGGCAGTCAAGGGACATAAAAGTTATTTCATTCAAAAACCACATTTCATTTTAATTCTAGTATTGTTTTAACTGTAGAGATTGACATGTAACTTGGCCAGATTCTTTTCATGCAGAGAAATCGCTTTTTAGGTCTCATAGGTTCATAGGTTCACTGTTCCGAGCAACCGATTGGAGCGTTAGTAGGTTACAAATACACATAGATTTATTGCAGCAGAGAAATCGCTTTTTAGGTCTCTTAGGTTCATAGATTCACTGTTCCGAGCAACCGATTGGAGCGTTAGTAGGTTACAAATACACATAGATTTATTGCACTAAGTGTACTATGCCCATGCTTACCCTCACCAAGCCGAAATGTGGCCAAGTTACGTGCCGACGCGTATACCTATGTATTCTTACAACAAAACAAGAATTCTTTACTTTACAAGACTAAAACAAAATTATTACACAGTGCCATCAACTGTAAATAAACAAATAGGAGCATGATATTGCAACAATATCTTCCAAAGTCACAAGTGTTTCTAGACATTCTTCGGTAGTTATCAGCAGCTTATAACAGTCTACAGCATAACAGGGCATAGGCCTCACCTTAGCGAGGAGGTTTTGGCTTAATTTACCATATTAGCTCTCTGGCCAGTATGGTAAATTAGGCCAAATTATCGTATGGAAAATTAGCTAGGTTGATCTAATGTTTATTTCAAGTTTTCCTTGTTTTCTGTACTGTGTCACTACTGATGTCACGCATAAGATGATCAGACGTGGTGAGCCCATTACATGTCATTATAATAGTCACAATACCCTAATTGAGTACTTACAGCAACCAAGTGGTCTCATTTCTGCATTCTGTGTGTACACCTGTGATATATCAGCAATGCGGCGACACAGGATGTGCACTGGGATCTCCGTGCCGTACTTGTACTGCCAGTTGGCAGCTTCGTAGCGGGCACGTTGCACTTGAGATCTACTGTCAGCTGGAAGGTATAAAATGCTATTTGTTAACCATCTTTTAAGTACATTTTGAAAGTTTAGTTATAAAGTCAAACCTGTAGAATTATTAAATTTATTTGGTTACATTTGGTTTTAGCCTTTGATTGCTAGAAGACAATTATTCTATGTAAAATAAATTAGTCATAAATAAAAGTAAAATATGAGTAGGGATATAAAAAAACAAGAAGTTGCCCACTTTAAGTTTTGCAAATTTTTGGTATTAATAGTTAAGTGTAGTAAAGATATATGAATCATAACATCCTTTTATGACTATTTTAATGCAAATTGACATTTAATGACCTCAAACTCAAAGAGTTATTAGATTGGTCACATAATCATAATTGTTTAAAAGGGTTGCCATGGCTAGGAGATTTGAGCCCCACAAATTGACATTTAAAGAACTTGTCTGTATATTAAACTAAAAAGTATGAAATAATATTTTAAATTTTAAAAACCAAATCCTGACTGCTTACTGAAATGAAGTAATGAAATGAAAATATAAAAACAAGGATTCTTCTTTTTTTAAAAGACAGTTTAGGAATTTACACTCTGTGTCATGTCCCCATGACTTTACAAACATACATGAAAAGGACACAAAGAAGACTCAGATACTTTTAGTAAAAACTTTTCCAAGGACTTAATGCTGTGAGGTTTTTCTTTCAGAAAGGATCACTATAAGTGGCATCAGATAGAATATTGTTGTGTTTGACTATTGAATTGGTTTAGTTAGATTTAAGAAACAAATACTTGTCTTTTTTCATAGATAATAGTTGATGAAACTTAATTAAATAAAATAGAATACAGACCAATACTACTTAAACAAGGTTTTACATATATGAGGATATGTGTAAAGTATTATTGCATAGTCTCCATCTGATAATTAATTAGTTTTAAAGACATGATTTTCTTTTAAACATTCTTATCATGTCTTACAGTTATTACTTCTTTGGTTGTATTCTGCAGACAAAACTTGTAGCTAGGTCATTTAACATTGAACCTATGACTACTTATATATGTGATATCCATGTTCAGGACATAGTAGAGCTATACACACCAATCATTCCAGTCATAACACATCCCACTCGGTTGGTGAGTGGGAACAGATGTGTGACAGACATGGGGTCCAGCAATCGATCAGGAACCTTGCGCTGCGCCGCCACCACTGCAGCGTCGGCACCACGAAGAGCCACCGATGTGAGACCACCTTGGTTTATGGCTTTAAGGGCATACTCTGAAACCAAGGATTTTAAATTAGTTGACAAGTATTTATATTACTTTCACCATCTAGACGTATACGCTGTAGATGCAGGGCCATAAATGGTATACTAAAGAAAGGCGAGGTAAGTTATACATACATGACTTGACGCTTTTTAGTAACACATACGAATATAACAAATAGTCCTCAGAATATTTTTATCAAAAAACTAAAAAACAAAAGTATAAATCACGACCAGCTTGATCTAAAAAGAATGTTTTTTAAGTTATTTGTAGATTTCTTTCATACAAAATAGGCAGAGGGTTAGCGCTAGTGGCAAGTTCGCAAACTGGAGTAAAGTAACTCACCGACTTGATACAGCCTTCCTTCCGGGGAAAAGATTGTAATATGTCTGTCGAATCCTGCGCTACTTTCTCGAGCCATTATAAGTTAAAGATAAAATGTATTGTTTGAAAAGTGCAAACGGGAACACTTTGTTTGACAGCCGCACTACTTTTCACAGACAATAAAAAACATCAAATTTCAAACCTCATCAATGTGTAGTCATTGTCCATAGAGAAACTCAATAGTATCCAATAACAAGTCACTTTGAGAAATTCTAAAATGTTTTGGCCAATAAGAAGAGAGATCTTTGATTACTGAAGTCGATTATTCAGGTTGCTACAAAAAGTAGACTAACTACAAAAATAATAGGACTTTTAATTTTAAAAACGATTTTCACTATGAATTTCCTTTTTTTCATTTTATTTTTGTTTGAATTAAATACCCAAGTGTAAAAAATGAATAAGAAATAGAAATTTATTTTCATTTCACGTAATAATGTGGACATGGGCTCTTCTGGTAAAGAAAGTTTTTTGATTTGAAATTTATGTACCAACATAATATTTCTTGTTGCTCGAAGACTTAGAATTGAAGACTTGAAATACTTGACATTGGCAGAAATAGCTGATCCGGCTGATTGCCATATCATCAAAAGAAGAAGAATATTTCTTGTTAGAATGAAGTTTTTATTTTTTAAATTAGTCTATGGTAAAGTGGTAAACTTCAAAAAGATAAGGTTTTTGAAATTTCTCATTTTCATTTGTCTATGAACAGTTGTTGTCAGTGAGGCGAGTGTAGAGGTTGTGCGTTTTTGAATTTCGGTTTGATTTCGTTTTTAATATCTTTTGTTTTTATTAACTTAGTCACAACATATATATAGTAGTAATTACGAAATTTGAAAATAACACAGTTGCTATTTATTTATCATCTAAAAAAGCAGCGTTTTATTACAATCATGATGCAAGAAACCGTTACAAACTCCAACGACAGAAAATCCTTGTTTTCTTCTTTTCTGGAGGTGCTAGAGGCTCGTGAAAAACAAGCACAGGCTGACAGGCAGCTACAGGAAGAAAAATATTTAAGGAGGACTCAGAGAATTTATGACTTTCATGGTAAACTTATCGCAATACTCGTTACGATTCCATCTCAAAAAAACTGATTATTTTGAATTAAAGTTACTAAATTAATGCTCGATTCGCTTAAATATTTGGCAGTTCTTAAAAGCCTAACAGTGTTTTACTTTAGTTGATTTGTAAAGTTACATGAAACTAATGAAAAACATAGGCTGTACTAATTTTTAAAAAGGAGAATTTAAGCTACGAAATACTTTTTACTTAAAATCTATAAATTAAAACATTCTTCAATAATATTTAAGAATTTGTAAATAAAAATGAAATAATGAATTAAAAATTAAAAGAAACATTAATATCTTTTATTATAGGATAGGAGCATAGGATCTTTTAACATTCAATTATTTATTAATATCACAAATGCATATTACTATTATGCATCATTTATTTAAAATAAGTAAAATTTTAAATTGTAAGGAAATTATATTAAATAAATATATCAACAGATTTCAAATGTGCTGATTGACATAGGCCACTTCTTAGAAAGGTGGTTATACTATTAGTTTTGGTGGTGCAGGGGTAGTGCATGTGACTGCTGTGCTTGAGGTCTCTGGATCGATTCGCGGGTCGGACCAAATATTTTCTATGATCTGCAAAAATTTGTTTCGGAGTTTGGTAGTTTTCTATGTATATTATGTATGTATGTACAAAAAAAATATATATGTATTTATATCAGTTTCTAGTACCCATAACATGAGCTCTGCTTAGCTTGGGACTAGATGGCATTGTGTGTAAGATATCCAAAATATTTATTATTTATTCAATGCCACTGTCTTCTTTCACTTCATATATTCTACCTGTGAAGACTTTGCACATACAGTAGGCCTAGAAAGGACACTTTACTATAATCAAACAAGTTACTTATATTAAGATATATTAAAACTTTCAACTATCCCGCCAGAAAACCCATATTTTAAATTTAATGTGAATATAAAACAATTGCCGCTATATATTACTTTTGCAGTCATGTTATTCAGATAGATAGAATTATAATATCTAAATGTATGTGTAAGTATATAAAAACGTAACAGTAATATTTAAAAACTAATATTAACACCTACTCGCATAAAGTCTGATAACATTTTTGTGCTTATTTGCAATTGTGCAACTTGTATGTTTAAATAATTATAATTCAATTATATGAATATAGTTATGTCACTTCCTTGATTTCTAACTCCTTCCTTTAATAAATGCTTTGTTATATAGTGTCGGACATTTAGTCCACAATTACATTATATTTTCAGACACAATTGAGCTAAGATTATTTGTTTATAACAGAAAATACTAATTACTATGATGATGTCGAATAGAGTCCCTTCTCCTTTTTTGAAGTCTGTTAAAAATTGTTTGCCACAGCTCTTATTTGATTTGGTTTTATATAAAAAATAATTACCAATGTAGTCCAGGATTCCAAGAACCTATTTCAGAATTTGTCACTATCAAGTTAATTGTTCGTGAGTGCCTCAACTATGATGAGACACCTAACTCTTCCTCTTACAAAAGTTTTCGTTAATTGGCCTTCAAATTGTGTGGTACGAAATCCCGGCCTACACCCTCAAGTTTTTTGTCCCTGCTGCCCCTGTTATCTATCACAATGGAGATTTTTTGAAAGATGAAAAGTTGGGCGTCTCATCATTATGAAGCCACTCACGAACAATTGACACGATAGTAATAATGTGTAAAATTGGCTGCGGGGAACCTGGACTATGGCATACGGCAGGCTTTCAAAAATATTCTATTTTCCAGAGCGTCAACGTCGCGAGGCAGTCGAGTTACGACGATGCTTGGACTACGTGTCGCAGCACGCGCACGTGCTGGAGACGGTCCTGCGCGGGGCCGGCAGCGCGGGCTCGGCGGGCGGCGAGGCGCCGCTGAGCGCCACGCTGGTGCGCCAGGCCGCGGCGCTGCAGCGCTGCATGGCGCAGTGCGTCGTCAACGCCAGCCGCATTCGCCAACTGCTCACCGCTACTCACCAGCCGCAGATGGACACGATGCTTGCAAAAATGGTAAGTACATGATATTATGTCGCTGTTTCAAATACGAGCAAAACGACATCCTGAACGAACCCAGAGCCGACAGACCTAAATTGGCAGTTTTTGGTCTCAGCAGTTTCTTTGAAGTTTAGGTGCTGGTGCTAGGTATGTGACCATTTACACATGGTAACGCCGCGAGGCGAAGCTAGTCTAAAAAAGTCACCCACGTTAGTCCTTATATCATTAGCTACCTATCAGTGAAATTCCCGTCGAAGGTCCCGGTCCCGGTCTAGCCGTTTCAGAGATTAGCCGAAACAAACAGACAAAAAATTTAAAGTTGTTTTTTTGATGTAAGTGTCGTATTTAGTTACATTTGTATTTAGTGAAAAGCTGTTTATTTGAAATTACAAACAGCTCTTCAATTATATTTATTTGTATAGATCAATACAGAAAAATAGGGTACATTCCATTCTGAAAAATATGCCTTGTTTTCAAGGAATACTGGATTATTAAAAAAATACAGATTAATGGGAGCATTGACGCGAGCAAAGAGATACCTGCATTTGATATTCGAATAATGAAGCGAGTGGCAAACAGATTCTCTAACTCGAACTTTTCGTTCATATTCAATTTACTCGTACTCATTGCAACTAGTTTTTAAAACCATTAGTGCACTTTATCATAACGATTAAGATTGCAACTTACTTGTCGTCTCCAGGTATGTCTATTATTGCGGTTTGCATAAAAACCGGTCGCAGTCGATTTTTAGAAAGTTCATTAAAAAATGAAAATTGAAAACTTAAATTTCAATAATAAAACCCCCCGACAGATTATGATGAACGTAAAGCTACATCGAGGCGCTCATAGCCCAGTTGCACTCGGTGTTTAGAAACAATCACCGAGGGTAAGCAACGACGGTTCGGTCCGTACCTGGATGGGTGACCGCTACTGGCATGTTATCATGAGCGTCTCCGTGATTCGGAGGTCACGTTAAGCAGTCTGTCCCGGTTGTTATCATAGGATAACAGTCGTGAAGCTTAGTTGGACGCCTTTGGGCGGCTTGAAAACATCCGACGGTAAGATTACGTAGCCAAAACGTTGTCTTGCCAGTTCCCAACCCGCACTTGGCCAGCGTGGGGACGTAGGGCCTTAACCCTCTCCTGAGAGGAGACCCGAGCCCAGCAGTGGCACGTTATGGGTTGTTGATGTAAAGCTACATGAGATATCGTTCGTTCGAACATCACATACATTCAAAGGCGGACTGGACACCATAACTTTTAGGAAGGTATTCCAAACATGCCAAGATTATCTAAGTACTTTGTTATATATCTGCTCAATCTTATGGAATCCTTGTAGCGATTGGAAAAACATTAACTCGCACTAACTTTAATATTTATCTTCCTTCCAACTGCACCAATTAAAGCGGGCATAAGCTTCAATGAAAAACAAATTAGCCCATGTATCTTAATTAGAACCGGATGTACAATTTAAAAGGAAGTCTACGAACACATAAAAAGTGCACGAGGACACTATATTACAGCATTACTTGAGAACAAGGGATACGATCAATACGGCTGATTTGAGAAATGAAGTAAATTGAATGGACAAACTGGTCAGCGGTCTCGAATGAAATATATTGTTTTGTGGAGGAACGGGTCACATGTCCCTCCAACACAAAGGGAGGATCCTCCGACCAGGCGAGGTGATCATGCCTGGCGGGCCACTGCCCAACGGTTGATGTTGGGAAGTTGTATATATGTTAATCGGCGCGAGAACTTCTATTGCGCGATGTAGGATTGGTAGCTTCTTCGTACACTACATTACACCGTAGTTCAGTGTATCTTCGGTAGATGGCGTTGTCATATGTTTATGTTGCCGCTGTATGTGGAAGTCGCCACAGTTTTTATAAATGTACTATTACAATAATTTAACTACCAAAGTGACTCTACTCTGCCTAATGCAAAGCATAAGCAGAATCTAAGCGTGGTGATCACCGTACTTATGGCGAATACAGACAACGCAACAGTGGCGACCCACACCATGGCGGCCTATGCTTCCGCATCATCGGGTCTCCGGTGTCGCAATCCCCAACGAAACACGACAGCAAGAACGCTGTCATTATAGTGTATGCATATTGCAATTCCTTATACATTGTTACAGTTGTTAGATCAACACATCGATATTTGGATATGGTTCCGAATAAGTCTCGGGTCACAACGTAACAAACGGAAATAGATAAGCAGCCATAATGGCGAACACAATAACGAAACAACGTTTTGATCATCTTGTAATTACGTGTCCCGTAATGAAATTTTAAGCACGTAGTACATCACTTGTTTATAAAAATGTGTTAATATTGTTAACTTGAAATATCTCACCCATGGGGAGTATATTAGCTTAGTCATCACGCATTGAGTTATAGTTGTACTAATTTTTACATTCTCTCTAAGTAAAATATTTGGGGAATTAGATTTTAATTAGTGTTACACTTTCCCGAAGCGGAATTTTGGTGCGAGTGGCTAGAGGCACGAGAGACCATTGTAGTACGTTGTTTTAAACGTCTACAGAACTGGTGATATTTTGAGACAGTTGAAGCTATATTTATACCTGAGAACTAATTTACCTGTTTATATATTTACTACGACACGTCACGAAAATCTCGGTTTAAAAGAGTATTCTGTGTTCATTGAAAAAAGACTGACTGAAAATCTATCTATGTAACCAATGTGGCGGACATCAGGTAATTCAAATGCGTAAAAACTCTGATTTTACAAGATTCTTCTAAAAGGTTGATATTTTATTCATATTGATACTCATAGTCTTCGGTATCATGGTAAGTAACACACCGCAAAGTAGGTAGGCATTCTCAAAGTTGATTGTTTTTTATTGTTCTTAGAATATCGATTTAAACAAAATTTTAAGTGAGACTAAATTAAGAAGAAAGCGGGCGCGTGCGCTGGTAGGTTTATTGTTTGTCTTTGGTACCGATTACCTTTATCGTGGGATCTTTATCGCTCCAAATCCGATCATGTTTAAAGTGTTTCATGAAATCAATATCGCAATTTTTGCAGTTCCAGTTTTGTACCGGCTAATTAATTAGTAGCAGTATGTATCTGAAACCAATCAACCGGTGCTCGTTACCCAGTAATGCCGTAGATTTAGTACGATAAAGCCGGTCAAGCACCTCCGTGTTACAACGTGGAGTTTTGTTTTCGGTGTTGTTAACGAGCGTGTCTCCGCCACTAGGACCAACGAAGTTCAGCGACTTGCGTAGGATATTTTAACCAGTGACATAAAAATTTTAATACTATGAAACACCGTCCCTGTATCAATCGTAATAACTGTTCCGTAATATACGAAGTGTATCATCTGACATCTTACAGCAAATAACGCACACATCCCCGACTTCCTGTAACACACTTCCGTGTCTTTTTACGAAATCACTTTCACAGATTGCAGCGAAGTAAATGCTAAACATTAACAACGAGATTATATGGAGTTGCCGTAGACTGTTACTTTAACTGTATGTAGTATATTATGAAGTTAAATCACTGTACCCATCACTCTATATCAAAATGGTCAAAAAGCTTAAAATTATCCACATATAATGACGTTGACAAAAGAATGATGTCATCATCACAGGACAATAAATACATACGCGGGCTCTGGAAATTATTTAAATTTCATTTCTCCCTCTCCCTTAGCTATTTTCCTAAATCTCTATTCCAATGATAAGTATTCAAAACCGTCACACGCCCATTTTGTTGCGCACTGAAGCATATCAAAATAGGCAGCTCACAAGAAAATATATATATTTTATTATGCATCCATTCAATGCCTTATTAAGCTGAAGTTTCGGAAGTATCAATTATTGAATGCGTGGGTCTATTCTGTAATTAAACTACCAGGCAAATATTCACACAGCTCAACGGTCGATACAGTATCTAGTCTGTTAAGGTAAACTAAGATGCTGTACAACTTCATGCAATGATCCATTGGAGTCTAGCAGCAGTTACGAGTATACTGTTTATTTAATGCAACCGTAGCTTTCTCCTATGGGCGGCAGTTGCCATAAGTGTTTCTGAACTTGTTTGAGCACAGGTGTGTTTTCTTTTAAGAGGCATAAACATTTGTTAGTTAATGTGCAGTAAAGTGTAACGGGTGTCGATTTGTATACAGTGCAACAGGTCCGTTTAGTGAACTTAATAGACTTGTTTGTGAACAGTTTAGGCTGATATGTACGGGAATAGAAGGTACACGTTTCACCGTGGGAGAGCCACGCTTCGGCATGAATGGGCCGGCTCGACCGGAGTGATACCACGGCCTCACAGAAAACCGGTGTGAAACAGCGCTTACGCTGTGTTTCATCGAGTGAGTGAGGATACCGGAGGCCCATACCCCAATCCAACGCTCCCAAAGGCCAGCAACGCACTTGTGACACCTCTGGTGTTACGGGTGTCCATGGGCGGCGGTAATCGCTTACCATCAGGCGATACGTCTGCTCGTTTGCCCCTAAAATTATAAAAGAAAAAAAAAAAAACGTACAGTACATGCCGCTTACTGTTGAAGTTTGTTCGCCCCACGGTTTGTCCTGGCGACGACGTTGCTCAGTCGCCCGAGAGTACATCGTGAATTATTATAACTCCACGTGGAGCTTCCGAACCGTTCAATTTCATATCTAGAAAGCTGTGGGCGATACTTAAGCTTAAGTTTACTGATATAGGATATAATCTTGGGAAATTTCAGAACGGCTTGGTGATAAGAGAGCTTTTATTTTTTTCTTTGCTGGACACAAAAAACATTTATTTTTCAGCTTTCACTATTACACTTCAGGGTTTAAGACACGCATACAGTGCTTGAGTTTTCCATTGATTTATCGCTATCTAGAATAGCTAACGTATTATTCTAGCCATCAACTGCCAAGTACGGCAGCCAAGCGGCGTGCGCTTGACTCACGAGTCAAGCGGTAATGGTCAGCTGACCAATATGGGTGTTCCTCAAGACGACAGGTAGCGTCTTTGTCTGATGTGCCATGCAGATAGTATCACGTCATCGAGTGGTACGCGATGTCTGGCCGACGTTTGACATTGCAATTCGAATGGACGCTGCAAATAGGTAATGAATACATCACTTGATGTCGACAGCTTATAATTCGTTGTGTCAACATAATATTAAGGAAGCTTATTATTGTTGTATACGTAAGTTGAAACAAGTTTAGATTTTGATTTTCTGGTCGGAGGATTCTCCCTTTGTGTTGGAGGGACATGTGACCCGTTCCTTCATAATTTAATACGTATAAAATTTCTCATGTATTTTTATTATACATATATAAATAAAAACATGTTAAATACACATCATTTGAATAACTGGCATTCGAGTAACAGTTTTCAAGAAACTTTTTGCCTAATGCGGCCATACAAATACAATCTTCAATATCTGAAGAAAAGAGCATAGCCCTACTCACACTGTGCTTATTGAATTGTATGTGGATACCCAGAGACAATAAAGAAATAATAAATATTCCGGACATCTAACACACAACGCCATCTAATCCCAAACTAAGCATAGCTTGTATTATGGGTACTAGACAACTGATATAAATACATATATACCTTTTTTGTAAATACATACATATCATACATAGAAAACACCCAAACCCCGAAACAAATATTTGCAGATCATACAAACATTTGATCCGAGCCGGGAATCGAACCCGAGACCTCAAGAACAGCAGTCGCACACGCTACCGCTGGGCCACCGAGGCAGCTTTATAGTGGTAGATATACAGTGGACAAAAAAGCAATTGTGTTACCACCAGATTTCACAAGTGCGTATTTGTCCACCGTGCTATATAGTTTTCTATTTATTATACATTCTTACACACTATCTTCAGATTATGCTTACTTCCTACTAAAAACAATAAAATATAATGAATAAACTGAACTTCAAAAATACTGTGACTAGTAACTAACCTAAGAGTGCAACGAATGTCAACTGTGGATATATGTCTTATCTATCTTCACGTACAAATTAAGATGGGTAATGATGCGATTCGTTGTCTGCCTGATCATCATTGCTTTGATCATCGATTGCTTTGTGCAAGTATAATTTCGGCCAGGCATTACGTATTGTTACGTGTATATCGGCAACCGGCAGTCCTATGCATATCAACAATAGTACGGTGCCATCTTTCATGGATACAACTATGTTATTCTGCACGTTGTTTGTATACGTTATAGCTGTCTAAATAACCCGCAATACCGATATTATATTGTTTGTAAATTAACGCGTTGTCTACCATTAGTGACACAGTTGTGCTGCTCCGACAAATAAGTTTTGTACCATTACCGGTTCTTGCTCACGAAGTAGTATATACTAGAAACTAGATGCGTGACAATGTTTTCATACGTACCCAAAACGTGTTTTAGTTGTAAATACGATGTGGTTTATTTATAAGTAGATTACCCGCGGTACAACAACAACCGCAGGCAACGCCGCGGGGCAAAGCTGGTCGTACCAACTCAGAAACCTTTGTGGGCTCATGCATAACACTTAGCTGAAGATCATGACATGATCAAATGTATAGTTTACGATTTTATAAAGGACATACAGACAAACATTTATTTATATATATGAAATTATAATGAAAAGAAAACTTTTCGCAATAAATGTGTTTATTCTCCAATTTCGTTTGTTGTTGTTGTTTAATTTCAACAGCGTGCATTTCGTATTTCCTGATTTGCACTATCTGAGCAACGAAAAAAAAATTTCAGTCCAAATCGGTCTTCCATTTGTAATTCTTCGTAAAAATTAAAAGTACATCGTTGTGGATAGAGTCGAATGCGAAATCGGTTTCTTTTTCTTGTTGTATGCAAAATATCTTTTAAAACATCGAGTAGGTACGTATTCTTCGTCTGAAGCCTTTATGTCGAGCAGATGTTTCATGTTCGTGTTTAAAAGTCGCAGGAGATGCATTGTTTTGTTAGGTTTTTTTGTTACAAGAGCCTGCTCTTGTAACAAAAAAACACGCCTTAAGGCAAGTGCCATATCAATAACATCAACACTGTCTGTAAAGCACCATCTGCTATGTTAAAAAACCTCTGTTTAAAAACCAATGCAATGGATTTTCTTGCCTCACCAATACCTGGATTATTGTAGCATCAGACGTATATTAGGTTCATTTTCCATTTCTTCTTATTGCACACTAAGTAAATGTGTAAGTAAATTATAGGAAAATAATAAAATAACGATATTTTATAAAACCTGAACCCCATATGTTTGAAGTAAAAAATAAATAAATAAATAAGTATGTCGCCATAACAAGAAATGATCTGTCCTGCTAGCCGTTTCGAATGACACTTGTTTCCAATATTTTGAGGGTTGGGGACGTTTCTTATTATTGTCCTTTGACAAAGTGGTACATATTATATCTAGAATAATATTTAATATCTAATTGTATCCAAGCATGTAGAAAATGTGCAGAAAACACAATAATAAGGGTCCCGTTTTTTTCTTTTTGAGGTACGGAACCCTAAAAACCGCATCGAAATCGGTCCATCTGTTTGACAGCAACGATGCCCCAGACGCACACACACATACAGACAGACATCGACGTCAAACTGACAATACCCCTCTTTTTGCGTCGGCGGTCAAAAATCACTAAATGACACTAGTGACACCAAGCTTTATTTTGAGAAATAAAGTGGATTGTCGACTTTAAGCTGAGTACTATACGTACATCGTAAACACCGCAATTTGAGGAGACTGATGATAATTACTCAGTAGATAAGATATCAGACCAGTCTACAAGAGCAGTTTGAGTAGTAACAAGTCGTTCACCTGTTGCACCGTGACGAGCCCGCGGCGTCGCTTCGCCTGTAAGCGTAAAGGAAGCGTCGTGTCATGTGCGCGATGTTGTGATGTACATGATCAAATATACGCAAATAGAAGACTATTTTCATACATTTCAAACTAAACTGTCCATAAACAAATCCATCAAGTTCAATAACTAAACGGATCTGTGGCGTGGTATACAGATCGACAAACATTATATTATTATATACTAAGCCATTAAAATGTGTACTATTGCCTACTTTCAACACAAACTATCTACAATATAATAAGTTCTGAGAATAATTAAAAATTGCATTGTATGGTTAATCGCTTGATTATTCATAACAAAAGATATCGGTAGGTATGAATATTGTATGAATGTAAATAATACCTACAGTTATATATCGTCCTACTTTATTTAAATAAATGTAAAATGAAATCCGTAGAACACACCTTTAAAGTATTGTACTTATGTACAATACTTTAAAGGAAAAAAGGTATCCTTAAAAGAGGAATGCGTTGTTCGTCGTCTGTGAAGTTTTATTTTCTCATATACTTAAAGGAGTATATTTAATAATAAATTTAAATCTTTTGTGTCGTCTTTGTACAGTTTTAAATCTTACCATCAGTTATATATTTAACTTCCCATGATTTTATCTTGATAGCTTTCATCCGTCATCCGGTGGTCACTTACAATTACTTACAACACTCGTTAGTTACAGACATCTTGAAGGATAAAGTGTAAATTTTTAAATTCAATTAGTAAACAAATCTTGTAAAAGTAATAAAAACGATGAAAGTCGATTCTTGTAAGCGCATCTTGTATCACGGCTGAAGGAAGGAGGGTAGTAGATATTTGACAGAAAAATTTGTGGTCACAGTTCCACTCTTCTCGTGTCATTTTTGGACTAGGTCGTCACGAAGCCAATAACGTCACCAATGATGACAGGATTCCAGTTTCTGACGACATTAATATATGCATTTATGCATCCGTTTACGAAATATGCAGTCGAGATGATACGCATGAAATTTGTCGCGAAGGACGGTGGCGGAAAGGCGGCGGAAGAAAAATTCCTCGGAGCCTTCTCATATGGTAAATGCGGTAGAAGATGCACAGTGAAGCCACATTTCTACGCAGCGCCAAATAGTCTAGCCGCATTGAAAGTTCTTGGGAATCGACGATTCGAGTCGCTCTCCGTTGGATGCGGTCCAAAGGGAGGAGCTGATATTGGGGTACCCCGCCCAAGGTTGGGGGCAGTATTTCATGTAGGCCAGACCAGCACCTTATAAAGCAAAAGCACTGTTGAGCACACCGAGCTTCTTCGAGGTCAATTTGGCCTTACCCTCTAAATGGTCATGAAACTGGACTTCGCTCGATATGTCGACACCAAGTATTCCAATATTAGCTGAGGCATATAGGGGAGTATCTTCAAAACAAAGACATACGACCCACAGCAATTTTTTAGAGTTACGCGCAAACTTGTGTCTTTATAGGGTTAAATTGGACTAAATTAAGTCTACCCCAATCTGAGATCTTTTCCAAAGAGGTCTCAGCTTGAGACACAAATTTGTTTCGACTCTCAATGATGTTTGTTATTTTCACATTATATTATATATTTGTAAACAATAGTAGAGAAAAATTACTAATTCATAAAATTCTGATATTTTTGCTCAAAGTTCTCCGTGTTACCAAGTGTTGCCATAACGGATATGCGTTTTGGCTTTCTGTTCAATAGGTTTCTTTTAGCTTAATATTATCGCGCGATACAAAATATACACGTATTCTATACGAAACTAATTTTAATCTCTCAATCGATAGGGGAGTAATTCGTTGTGTCATACATACATGCTCTACACTGTCCATACAATCAATATTCATTAATTCACAATGAAAGTAATTAATTCACAATTCGAATCATATTCCTTGCTATCCAGTATATGTATCGAAAATATAAATTTATTATATTTTTTTAATGAATTAACCACGTTGTGGAGAAGTAATATGAAAAAGTGTAATGCAACCTGACCGAAATATCTCGCAATTCCACGGTTATTTAATGTCTGTTAATCGGGTTAATTCCTGCTGTAATTAAACGTGTATTATGAAATGCGAAAATTAAAAGATAGTACTGATAAGTTAATCTGGGGCTGCACGATAACCTTTAGTAAGTACTGCAGGACAAAGAGGACGAATTGGCTGTAATTTTCATAACATTTGAAAATTAACATTATGGTTCATGGAGCTTCAACTATTTTAAATGTTAACTAAAGGGCGTGAATTCGAATTCACGCGGAACCAATAACTCGTGTGATAAGCAGGATTACTTTACTGACTATCACGGTGACTGACTGGCTGACTGACTAAGATATCCAGAGATCCACGCACAGTCCAAACCGCTGAACTTTGAATCCTGAAATCCTGATTTTTACATTACCTAAGCGAACACTAAGAAAGGAATTTTGGAAATGTCATCCCTTAGGGGGTAAAATAGGGGATGAAAATATCGACTTCTGCTCAAGCGAAGCCGTGGGCAAAAGTTAGTCTACAATGTATGTATTTCGGGATACTAGGTGGTCTGTTTCTGACCTCGACGGCAATAGCACTCTTTAATAAACACTAGAGCATGTAGTTGTGCGTATTTGCATTATGCATCGCTGGAAGAAGTGTGTCGATACACACTTTATAACACAAACAAAACAACAAAACTAAACAGAAAAAAAAATGTCTTTGGTCGTCGTTAGGTCGGCAACATTGAAAACACCCACTTAAGATGGTCTCCTCTGTCTGGCGACCATAATTTTAGGCTGCTTAGTTTGTTATCATAAAGCCGTGTGGGAGATGGTTAAGCCAAGAATAATAATTAGTATATCTCGGATAATGTGCCCACCTAGCGACTCTTTCTGTTGCGTTGAGGTGTAGGTTTTATCATCATAGCACACTCTGTGACCTCATGCGAGTGGCATTACGCCCGAGTATGTTGTAATACCTGCGATTACGTAGCTTTTACTTTGTAATAAGTTTACACTTAATTACATGCACGCAATCTTTACGATATTGATTATTTATCAATTAAATACCATCTCTCATTTGAGCTACGACTAGTTTCTATTTCTCAATAAAGACTTAAATTCAGCATCTTTCGAATTTTATAATGAATAAGAAAAAGATGAAAGATGCGCAGTCACAGTTAAGAAACAATAAGTTATCAAACCCTTTCACTGAAGATTTTATTATAACAGAACTTATCAGAAATAGTACAGGAGCTGAAAGCGACCCGGTACACAACCCACAGAAATTGTTACCGTTAAAATCGAACTTCCATGTTTATGGGCCATCTTACCCGTTGTAACCCGTCCTCAGTCATAAAGCAAAGAACTCCTTATCTTGGCGTTATGAGCGACGTTATTATACGTGTAGCTTTCTCTGATAAACTACGGGCCCGTGTCGTATGGAACCGATGCCGTACAAAAGTAGTTCGCCACAGTATTGGATTTTTTTTCCTGGCGATTCTCTCAACCAAGTTGGTCAATTGATTTTAAAAAAATCATGTAACATGGGAGAAATATCGAGGTTGCTACCTTGGTATTCAGTCGGATAGCTTACAAGTGACGGTATAGTGCTGGATGTTATTGTTTTATGATCCTGTATGTTTCTAAAAAGCTCTCCTGATGGTTCACTTGACCCATTAATTTTCGACACGGGCCCGTAGACTGTGAATTCAACTTATCTGATCATACACGCTTCGACTACCTTTTAATAGTATGTGTATTTAACAAATATAGGCTGTGAATGAATAGTCCTTTAAATGAACTGAGTTAGTTTGGCCATGAATGGATATAATTTGATAATGTATCTAACGGCTGTACCGCGCGCCTACTCGTCGTGTATCTCGTGATAACATTCAAAAATAGGTCATGTGTGCAATTTTGTTTTATCACTCCATGTGAAATAGATACGAAATTTTCCCACTGTGTCGTATGCGACAATGCATTGTAAGCTTGATATATTATATACAAAATGAAGGTATCTCGGTGGAAATTCATTACCTGAGATATAAGTGTGGGAACAGTTGCAAGTTTATAATATTGCGGCATCCTTGCGGTTCGCAGCCCGCTGGAGACTGTTGCAGTCTCCTGGGCGACCTCCACTTTTCTTTTTGTTTGTGTACGAGTTTAAGTTTAATTTGTTCATTTTGTGCATTTCACAGTTGGACATACGCCTCGATTTGTATATTATAATCAAACTGGGAACTTATAGTTAAAACTTACTGTTTTAGACAAAATGACTTGTTGATTATAATGTAAATGTCCAAGATATCTATCAAAAATCACTCACTAATCTAATTATTTAAAAACAAAATAAATTTTTTTAAACATTATTATTTTACCCAGCTTCATGATAAAACATCTTTTGGCGGTTTGGGAAAGATTCGGATGTCTTAATAATAGCTGTACCGGGGTCCCTTCTATTTCAGGCGCAGAGAGGCATATCGTGTAGGTCGAACAAAAATTACAATTCTGTATTAGCTACCTATGTAATATAACATTGTAAACGGTTGTGTCGGTTGTACATATATAGGTACGCGTGGATTCATTCTCATGCTGATAGTATGCGGAGATAATCTACTCGACCGATAAATAGTGGCCAACAACCGTGAACCAGCTTACCGCCGCGGAGAATACCTAGTTATTTGCAACGCGCTCTAACAAATTATTGCGAAACACCAATTATTTTGTGTGCCTTCTTCTAGGAAGGCACGAACACGGCAATTGATTCGTGTTGCTTTGTATCGATATATAACTATATCCTCATATATAGTATAATATTAAAAAAAAACTGAATAAAGGTTTTAAACTCGAATTGAACACCACAATCCTCGAAGTTTCAAGAGAGATAAAACGGAATTATTTACTAGAGGCGCGCGCCCGTCCCATGAAATATTCATAGACGTGTAAAACACTAAGATAGATGTTTGGTTCTAATGGCTGCGCAAACATGACCTACAGGTTACCGGAGAGCGACCAAATAAACGTGTTATAAACAACCAGCCTACAATTATACCACGCATTATTACTGTATTTACTTGACGTTAGCTTTTTTACGTTCGCCTCGCCGTTAGTGAATGAAACATCAAGTGACTTCCGCGTCTGTTTCTCAAGGGCTGCCCAAATTATGATTGATAGAATTATGCTATTATCTGCATGTATTATACGTGTTACCGACATATCACAGAACAAAATCTAATTACGTGATGCTACAATTTGGATGTGATTGTATCGCAGCTACTTAAAGTTTATATCCCTGATGACACGTCTAACGCAACACAGGAAACTGTCCGCTCATTAAAATAAAGTTGATTCGGTAGCAATAAATAATAATATGAAAATGATGTTCACATCAAAAACTTCGTGAAATATGTTAGCCTACTTCTTTTTATATGATGTCCATGTTATTTTCCTATACTTTAGACATACGAGTAAGAACTCCTGAATTTGGTAGAGCCATGAGTGTTGGATCATTTCACGCACCTGCTCCCTGTTTCATCTCGAGCAAATGGACGTCAATATTCCTCTTAACGGGGAAAAGCTCGCAAATCTCTGATATATTATTATCAGGCCAAGGCCATGTGCGTTGCTCAGTTCACGATTTATTTATTGAATACAACAGCTAGTTCTATTTGTTTATAGTCTCAAGCCTTAAATGAAAACATTCGTTATATGCAATTTTAGTGGCGACCGCACAATCCACTTCATCAACATTAAACGTTAGTTGCAAGGTGATGGATGACTCTTATGATTTTGACTAATGATGTTCGTGGAATTATGTGGGTCGCATTTATTTCTTTTGTCAATTTACAAGTACTTTTTGCTACAAAAGCAAAATATTTCCTACGCATTTTTACAAGCCTTTAATGAGCTTCACTTGTAACTAAGTAAACAAACTGACAGTTATTGGGTCACACAACAGGTTGGATTGAATGGCTGTACTGAGTTAAGCATCTTGAAGATGATCTGTTAATGGAAATGTATCTGTATAATATAATAGTTATTTGTATATGATTGTAGGAGATAAGTCTGCATGTTCCAATAAATGATAATCGATTTTATATTAACATGACTACACGGTTGGCCTAGTGGTTTCAGTGGTCGCCACACCGCTTCCTACTGCGCCAAGTGTTGTGGGTTCAAATCCTACATGAGACAACACTTTGTGTGATCCATAAATTGTTGTTCTAAGTCTGGGTGTACTTTGTGTCAGTTTCATGTGTGTTCGTAAAGATCCCCGCGACACAGAAATTTATATTCCTAAAGCGGGAGTTGTCTTATTTAAAAAAAAATAAAAAAAAATAAAATGTTATTAGCTTGAACGATACGTCTGTTAACCAGGAACTGGTGAAAATAAAGACGGTGATTACGAATAAATATATATAACTTGTATGTAGTATATATGATATTGAAGCAGTCGGGTTTAATTTTTTTAATGATTCATTACTTGTTATTTAACAGCCTCGTGCTAGAAATTCGATGGTGAAAATGGAAGTTATCGGACGGTTCTACTTAGATCCCACAGCGTGTGTATATTGACTGCACGAAACACGGAACCTAAAAGATGACCATGTTAAAGCGTTAGTTTTTTTGTAAGACTTGTGATTGATTGCCTCGTACCACATAAAATATGATATTACTTTGAGTTCGTAGTGCTGAAAGTGTTTGATATACAATTTTTTAATAAAGAACGGCGACATTTTTACGATAGCTCGAAAACATCACAGGTCATCATAGACCATTGATTTTTGTTTCCTAGTATCGTAATATTGCGTTGCTGAGACGGACGTGTATTCATTCTGTGATTTGGGTGGGTTATTAACTTTTTTCTGTGTAATTATCATTAAACACAGCGACGTTACTTATGAGTTTATGGTACTCTTTGCCTACATGCGCACATAAATCATAACCTCGTATGAATTTTAAACCATTTGTTTGGTGCATTATTTTTGGTTAGTTAACTTCAGACTGTTGTAAGGACACCTAGAACATGTATGCATCTTCTTATGAGTGATTTTAATTTACTGTGGCTGCTTCAAACATCGTTTCAATAATCAACATTATGGTGATTTAGAATCGGATATCCGATTATCGACAAATGATTATACTGAACTGGGCGAATTAACTCTTTTTTTAATCCTAAATAATAAATGGTTAAATTTAAAACAAGCTAAGGGAAGTGTACATATGTAGAGTATGTGTATAATCGATCAGGAACAGACATACAAGTCGAGTCGAGGTCGCCACTCTTAAATTTTAAGGTTGTACGCAAACATGGCGTTAATTATACGGCACGAGCGCGGTTGCGTTCACTACGTGGTGCGGTACCGTAGGTATTAACGAGCGCAGCCTTGCCCCGACACCTCTCGCCATACATCACCAACGCTAATGATATCGCCTTATTTCTCTTATTAACGGTCCCTATTCGACGGACAGCAGAATCATACTGATGTACGTGTGACGAGCGACTGAATACATAGTTTTATTTTAAATTTACCTACCTGGGTATGAGCGACAACGTTGATGCAATTTGTTGCGTTAAATGCCGCTAACATCAGTCAGAAATTTAAAATGAAAGGGACCCTATGTTAAATCCCATAAAATTAAGATAGCGATTTGGATGAATAGACTATTTTAAAATTTTTATGGCAAAATTTTATTCTGAATTTGGAATATTCGAATATTTGAAGGGTTGCCTTTACATGGGTTTTCTTGTATGCAATGTTGGTGCGACATCATTCGTTGTGACATCGGCACCCAGAAAGTACGTATCATTATCCAACTGAATGAAGCATGTTCCTGATTTGCGTTGCAGGGAAATATAATATAATAGATTTATTGCAGTCTTAATATTTATCCTTCGATGCGACAATTGTAGCCCGTGTGCAATTGAAAACATTCATCATAAAGCTAAACCAATATCGAAAGACCTCGACACGTTTTCTTTCGTTTCTCAAATTGAGCGCATGTTCGGTGTACGTACTGTTGAAGGTTTCTTCTTAGTACCTATGTTGTACCGATAGTTTCAGGCAATTAGTGTTAATCAACCATTAAATCATATTCATTAATATATTGGACCTGTTGAAGGTCGCGGGAAACCGCCGGATGCGTGCTGCGCAGGCCCAATTTTTGTGGGTAGCCTTTTGCTTGCCCAACAGTGGACGTCATTCGATTGAGATGATGATGATAAAATCGTTTTTGAAATTGCAATGCTATGAATGTAATACCATCGTGATTAGTGATTGCACACGGTGAATAGGTCACGTATTTGTCGTGAGACGCGACAATTAAATAATGAGCTCAACTGCTTACCCTGAATCCACACGCACGCCTGAGACTAGAGCCCAGTTGGTAGGTAGGTTATAAAGTATAATAATAAATAATAAATATTTCGGACATCTAACACACAACGCCACCTAGTCCCAAACTAAGCAGAGCTTGTATTATGGGTACTAGATAACTGATATTAATACATAAATACATTTTTTTTGTTAATTATATACATATTATACATAGAAAACACCCAAACTCCGAAACAAATATTTGCAGGTCATACAAACATTTGGTCCGACCCAGGATTCGAACCCGAGACCTCATGGACAGCAGTCGCGTACGCTACCACTGCGCCACCGAGGCAGTCCAAAGTAAAAAGAGTACCCTACTTGTTTATTGACGTAGTTTTTGTGAGGACGAGGTTCAAGTGCGACCCGCACTACCACATGAATATGTAATGATCGTTGGCACGCGTAATCACTACAACAGTAGACATACATATGTAACCGTGCCAGTAGGTGCTTGGTTACGTTAAATACACCTTACTATTTATAATGCTCGTTGCGTAACCGTTTGAAGTTCTTTTCTTTTATGTTTATTAATATAAACCTTCCTCGGGTAGCAGCGTTCCGCTGAATACACACCGATCCGACGTTTTACTCGAACAAGTTTCAGTAACGTCGGTAGGGTGGTTTATAGTATTACATATTTTTACCTCAAAATAATAGTGTTAAAAAGTATTGTCCACGTCCCTTGGTTACTGTTAAGCGTAATGTACCGCAATTATTCTTTGTGAGACCGCTTCTATTCAAAACTTGTCTACTGAAAGCCTGAGCATTACGTCAGATAGTTAATAGTATCTATTTCAAATCTTTTTTTGCCTGTTTATGAGTTGGGAAAACTTCATGAATGTACTTCGTCCTTGGAGTGACGATGAGGTCTGTCGCACTTTTACTAACTAAAAACCATCCGGTTCTCCTCTACTTTTCTTTGACGCTGGCGAGAGTCTCCAAAGCATTCTACAACGGGACTTCAGAGTTGTGACTCCGTTAATTGTCATTAGTCTGTAGTAGTTACATTAATAGTGGTAGCGATATTAATGAGTTTGTATAAAAGCCGTTATGTCGTTTAACTAAAATTCGCAAAAAACTGGCAGTATTTACTTTAAGATAGTAAGACTTTTTTAGCTGAATTCCTAATATCTTGTTCAGATACCGTCAACCAGGAGCTTTGTGAAATGCAACTGGTGTGTCCCACATGGGCGATTAATCAAAAAACAATGAAGTTCGATAATTAAATTGGTGTCAGTGTCGAGTTATGGTTGTTATAAGGTCGTACGGTTTGTCGACCTGGTTAGCGCGCTGCTAGGTGCGCGTCAGCGGCCGACGACCCTCATTACACGAACTGACCGATCACCTCCGCACCGAAGCGACCACGATCAGGGTCAATTCGCTCTCTCCGTGGCGTGGTGTACACCCCCGCACTCTTACACTTGATTAGATAACCTGAATGAATTAAACTCTGGATTAACTCCAACTGCTCCTCAATTTTATATCGAACGAGGAGAAATGTTTGCTGTGCACCACTCGTGACTTCACTAAATGGATAATTGGTCGAATGGTCAAACCATTAAATCAAACAATTTGGAGTAAAATTTCACTGGGCCTCTGGTTTTTATGTGACATTTACGTTCACACCTATCGCACGTTTCCGCGCTTGGTGAACTTTCGCCGCTCGAGCGGAACGGTCACGTCTCATGGGTGTCAGCGTACGCATCGGCAGCTGTCACGCTACATCAGCAGGACACGATGACAAATTGTCTGGCAAACACAATATTCATATTACGTATTATTGCCAGACCTGATCTACACCGGCATTCGCTTAAAGACTAGCGTACATACCGACTGATCGATTTATAACTAATTATCAGCCATTTAAGTGGGTATTAATCACTTTTCCGCGCTGATTGTTCTCAAGACATTATCAAAAAGAAGGTACCCTTTACTTTACCGTTTTCTTTTAATGGTTTTGGGCAATGTTTTTTTCGATAGCGATAGTGACAAGCGTTCGATTAAAACATATATAAATTAGTCGTCAAACATGGAATAGAAAATGAAAATTTATTAGAAATAGTAGATTTTTGCACGTGGCCAGGAGCGGATGGACCACGCGCATTGTAGATTCCATATTCTATCAACACCTGGTAAAACACTGTAAGGTCCAGTATGTCCGGTGACCATAATGTCATCTAAATATTTTTTCTTTATTCACTTTGTATTTCGCATCTTTTCCAAGCGGATACGTTTTGTTTGAAAATTGTGCCAAATAGAGTTAACTCAGTCGTAATACTGCTTTTCTGAGTCTGTTATATACTACCATTATAATTTTTTAGGTTTTTCAAGCAAATACTTCTGCTTGGAGAGGGACACACCTGAATCTTACAAAAAATACATGAATATACTGCAAGCCGATTACTAAATCGGAAAATACTTCTCACACATCCTCAAGTGTTTTTAAAGAACAAACTCCCCTAATTAAAAAAAGTCAATTAATATTTTATCAACTTTTAGTACCAATAGTCTTAAAACTGAAAGGCGGAAATACAGACACAGACATGCTGAAAATAAAAAGGTTTCTTGTTGATACTATGGAATTCTAAAACGACAGTTTTCCCTAAGAGATATCAAAGAATTACAGCGATTAGTAAGCGTGCTTAGAGACATTACAGTAGATGAGATGTCAAGGGTCATATGACAGCGGCGGCTATGTCAGTGATCGGGCGCAACGCCGCTGGCGCGATGAAATCACAAGGCCCGCCAATTACCGCGCGTTATCCAATTGAGCGCGTGCGCACACAATTATGAGGATTATGGCCTTAATGCGATAATGAGACGAGCACCACCATCGCCACATCTCACAATCACTTTTACTTCCTACATTCATAAGTTTAGCACTCGTGAATGACCAACACTGAAGTATTTTAAACTGAAAAAGTGGGAATCGATCTCTGATTTTTACGCTACTAGTAGATACTAGTAGGTGTATTGTGGTAGGCTGGACTAACCTCTGGTATTGTGGAACTTAAGCTCCCAATTTTTAAATGGATGCGTAAACTTTTCAATATGACACCGAAAGTCGGTCCACAGCAGCCGCTTTCCATTATTGATTGTATATCTAAAATAATAATGAATTAACTAGACGATTAAAGCTTAATATATTTTTATTACATTCTTAACTATTGAGTTCGTTTCTAGGTCATATCTTTCTGCTCGATAAAGCTCCTAACATATAAAATTGTGTCTTAGAGAAAGCTGCATGGCAGTACTATTAAAACGTCTATAAGGAACCATTCTCGGAGTTGGAGTAGAGCCAACACAATATTTGCAATAAAAATATTCAATCCTGTTTCACGAAATCCCGATATTTTTGTAAATCAGTCCTTAGGCCTCATCTCTGCTATATTACATCATACATACATATATATTTTCTGTCTACACGGCTTCACGTGGTAGGATTTACAGGAGATATACGAATAGGTATGTTTCCATTTTTTTATATTATACTGGTCCGGCATGTAAGTTATAAGGGGTACAATTTTTTAAACCAGCTAATAGTAAATAACGGCACTGTGCGCTGTCCGGCAATGGCCGTTAATTTACACCGAAACTTTAGTACTATACAATTTGAGACTAAATAGAAGGTAAATACAACTGGCGTTAACCCTCTTCTGAGAGGAGACCCGAGCTCAGCAGTGGGACATTATGGGTTGCTGATGATGATGACGATGACAACTGTGTGAGTTATTTCATCTGTAGCCACCACACATTTGGAATTGATCATGTAATGAACTGACACTACATAATTTGCGTATAATTAAATAGTTCAATAAAATTGAAGCGGTGGGTGGCGCCGGCGTTTGGTGATATATTCATGTAATTAATGAAAAGTCACGTCGAAACTTAATTGAAACTTATTTCCTTTAAATTACAGGTTACAGTGAATTGAAATAAATATTTGCTGTATAAATCTATTGTAAATCAGTAATTCTATCTCGCCATCACGAATACTTGGGCGTTAATTATGCTCTTGTAATATTTGACCTTTGTACAAAAATATGATGTGATGGGTTTTGGGCATAAAGAAAACTAATCATTAGTATAAACCGAGATGTATTTTGATAACAAGTGGAGATAACTTTCGACACACACAGAACAGCGTACAAGAGCAGTGTTGCCACACATCACAGATGAAAAACAACCAATATGACATTAACATTAGAATGACATATATTGCGTTTTTTACAAAATATACACTAACATGATGAGATAAAACTGTAGGACCACGACAGCTTTTAAATAAAATATGGCAGTGTGTAAGCATATTTGTAAATTCTCTGTCTGTGTAAGAAGCACCTCCTCCACCACAACAGCAAAAAAACTGTGTAGCACGTAGCATAACCGCTATTAGATACGAAATGTGCAGTAGTAATGAGCAATGCTTTACAATAAAAACTGTTCAAGTTTTTTGTGTTTGTTTGAGCGAGGTGTACAGGTCTAACATCCTAGTACACGTCCGTTTACACCTGCGAAGTTGCGGCGCGAAGTCGCCGGAGCTGCGTGACCGTGTAAATGACTATCGCCTTGTATTGTAATATTTTTTTAGACGAAATCAGCTCTGCTCTCTCTCGGTCTCAGCCAAATGCGATACGTACAAAACATAGTTTACTTAGCAATTTGTAGAGTATCATGTTTTTCATAGAATATGTACTGTACATATATACAGTGTACTGTGTAAATAATAATTTCACAAGGAACAATTTATTATTCTAGATCTTTTTTACAGAAACCTAAAGAAATTGAACAGAGTCGATTCATAATCTGGTCTAGTATAAAGGATTCTTCGGATAACTTTTTTTAGTTGTGTATAAATACTATTGTTATTTTTTAGTTAGGTTTAGTTTAGAAATATCAATCTCACGATGTATTAAAAAGTTTTAACTGGTGCCGTAAGATATTGAATTTTCCGCACGGACGCATCGCGCTCACCCGAGCCGGCGCGGCGGCGGCACGAGCTAACTCGATACACGTACCATGTCCACTACACTAATGAGAGGATATTATCTCTACGCGCTTATCTGATACGTATAGAAAGTTAGCAAAATAGCCTCCGTCTATGACAGTTCATCCACAATTACATGTAATATGATACAGGAGATTGTACCTACTCGTGTATACTGTTACCGAACTTTCCTTAAGCTATGATTTCAATTTGAAAACATCAAAAAATAAATGCATGTTAAAAGTCTCGCCAAGTGCGTATGAAGTGCTCGTTGTTAGCCAATTCAATTTCCATATTACGTACTGTAGGGTCATTAAAAGTTTATGACATTGGCACGGAGAGCGAGCTTGTTTGGATGCCAACAACGCGTTCCTGTTCGTCGCAGACGTCCATATAGACTTGTGGAGTCGACGACCCGTCCGACTGTCTGGTGTTTTGAACCTTTACTAAAATTCGGCCCTGAAGGCAGGCAGACTGATGTATGATCGCTATTAATGGCCATGTGTCACCCTACCGCCACACTTCATTCATCGGTTTTAATGGTGTTAATTAACCCTTGAATGGTCATCTAAAACGTACCTAAGTAGATTAATCGATTTGCGTTATTTTATAGCTGACTTTGACTCGTAACGGTATGGTGTGATGGTCATCGTCGGGCTGCAGACGCTGACCGATGCCTACCTTGAATGGATAATCTTGTTGTGGTCGAAACTTCGAGGGAGCATGTCTTGTGCTTGGCCATGGCTTTTACATTCTATTCTCTAAATATATTATGAATCAGCTTATCGGAGAAGTAAATAGATCATGCCACTGGATTTTGTGAGACAGATTAGCATAGATTACGAACTGAAAGTATTGGTGCGGGCTGTTGATTTTCGTTTGTCAACAGGGTGTGACACTGCCGAACGTTAAAAAGATATACAAGTGTTACCTTTTTGCGGTTCTCTGGACTATTGATAAAGATGGGACGTTCAGGTCGGTGCAAATCGAAGAATGATTCATTACTTAATCTGTGATTTGAGACGAACGGACGAATCAAATTACCTCAAGAGGTGTTTTCGGATAGTGTCTGTCATTCTTTTATTTTACAATATTAGTTTACAATGCACACAACACATAAACGTTGTTGTGCCCACACGTTTTGTCGAACATAACGGTAAAGAAGTGTATCAATAAAACAATTGTTGTCGAACAATAGGTACTATAATTCTAGTAGTTATTTATATAGAATTTGCATATAAATGGAATTTCGCTTTCTAATGAGTGTGGCTTTGTGCGCGGATTGCGGTAATGACGGTGAAAGTGGGCGTGCGCAGGACGCGGCGCGCGCCTTGCTTTGTTTGACAGGGTTTAATGCGCCGCTAGAACAAATCGCCTCATATTATTTACACCCGTTCTCTGCTTTTTTAGCTGCAGCTCAGAAATATTGTAACTGTTATACACTTTGAACGATGTTTTTCTCAACATAAAATCTAGTTAATGTGGCATTGTAGTTTCCCATCTCACTGCCTTCTAGTATTATATTGGAATAATTATACGTCATTCATTAAAATCTGATTTGCCATAGCCTCAATTATTGTAAGCTTCAATCGAATTAATACGTCACATTAAAAACAAAAATCTGTAAATGTGATTAGTAGTTTTTCCTTTAAACTATTGATGTTCTCCTAGCCGAATACGGCCACGGCGTCCAGTCTCAACGGAGACCAGCCAACTACGCAAGAGATATTATAGTGCACAATTGTGTGCGCAAACTCAGCTGCACTCTCTGTTCCTTCACTCTCATAATCCGATGGGACGGTTAACCGACACGATCAGGGAGAGATCAGGCGCAGGACCGACATTTTTACGTGCTCTCCGAGGCACGGGGGTTCATAGACCCCAACTTCCAAACTCCGAGCTGTTTTTAAGTATTATATAATCAGAAAAACTCCAATCGCAAGAACAACGAGGCAGACTTTAAACTATTGATATATAATCGAATAACATCTGCCTTCAATGAATTTATTCATGACATAACGTAAATTATTTCATTAGGTAGGTTTTATAATTATGTATAAAGTTGCATGCGATATGGCGTCAAACAGTACGCAAAATAAGTGCGTACCTTCTATTAGTATAAACGAGACTGATTTCACTATCCATAAAAATAGCACTTAGCATGCTCGGGCCCATAACAATATCATATCGTTATGTTTACAATGTGTTATCGTCCACGTCGCTCGTTGCTCGCCGGATTGACGCTGATTGCAGATTAGTGATAACGTTGTGGGTCAATTTCGGATTAATTGTATTTGATTTGATGATCGCACTCTCCAAATGTTATTGCTACGGTGATATCTTTTGGGTATTAACGAATACTAAACGAACGAAATTTATTCATTTTAATGTATTTATTTATGCAAACCTTTTGACATTCTTATGGAGTGGTATATAATTGAATTTTAGATATCTCGCAATAAACTAGACACAACAAATTATCCGAAATAGACTGATCATAATTCTACCTACATATTTCTAAATACGTATATAGTATAGTCAAGTTATATCCTGATAAAGAACACGCAATGATAATTTTTTCCTAATTATTTCGTCGGGATCGTATCCAGAGCTCAGCAGTCAGGATCACTAACTTCTAGACCAACAGCCAAGACATGAAACTCAAATTCAAGGATCAAAGAGAATGACAGACAGACTTGTATATGTATAATGATTGAAGTCGTCAACATTCGCCTTCAGCGGATGGTGCGCGCCTAACGTGAGTAAACGTTGGTGGGCGCAACATTGAGTTATTGAGACGCGGTGAAACCTCAAACGTCAGCTGATTGATAGTTGCAGAGGCCAGGGCAAGTAATTTGTTGATTATAGTGCAAGAGAGGCGGGTGAACTTCAACCACGGCGTTAACTTAAAACTAAAAAACCTAGCAACCTTGTGAACCACAAGTGTACTGTTGTCGACCGTGAACTGCTCCTTCAGTTCTGACGACACAAATGCGAAATGATAGACTACTTACGACTGTGTATTCTATATGTATTTCAAGGAGATGATACAATGTATTTGCTTGTAGTTGTGTAAGCGAGTTAGTTAAAAGAAGCTTTTGTTATGTAAATGTCAGTGTGCCTTTGAATGAGGGTGGGTATATTTCGAAGCTCTGCGATTTAAAAAAACACGTACTCCGTCGTTCCCAAGAGGTTGCATGGATGGATGGATGGTTACATTACGTCACTATCACTTATAGCTTTCAGCACATGGTTCACGTAACACGGAGCCTGATTATCACACGCATCAGTTTCGGTGACAGTTTATAGTACGACACCTCAGAGATGAATGTATCAGATATTAAAGAAAAATCGTACTATCGCGTGCATATGACATTCGCCATCAAACCATGTTTCTAAATGTTAGGTTCAATTTCGTTATCATTTATATAAAATTACCTTTCTCATCTGATTCTTGTTGGTAAGACACTCACAATACGTACCTATATTTATTTGTTCAGTTGCTACGTACATTTACTAATTTAAATAAACAAAACCATTACACTAATTAAAATGAAATGGAAATAATTTGAAGTTAATAAAATAATAAACTTATCACATAACTTGAATTATCCTTTTATTACTTGACTGCCTCAGTGCCGCATTGGTAGCGTATGCGACTGTTGTGCTTGAGGTCTCTGGTTCGATTCCGGGTCGGACTGAAGTGTGTATTTCCAAAAAAGTATAATATGTATTTATATCAGTTGTCTAGTACCCGTAACACAAGCTCTGCTTAGCTTGGGACTAGATAGCGTTGTGTTGAATGTCTGAAATATTTATTTATCCACGTTATGTGAAAAGTGGCATATTTTAAATTAGAAGTTAATTTTACAAAAATAATACTTTTAATAAAACTTTTTGTACTGTGTACTTAGTGTAATCAAAATTCACATCGCTATCGCCATTGGTTAGGCACTCTCGTCATCTGTCTCGTGCAGAAGTATGCCTTTGTTCTTCAGGGCACTACTGAGATTCTCCTGATTGAATATGCGCTATAGCTTAAATGCTAAAACTACTGTAACTTAACATGGCCGACTCCATACTATCGTTTAGAGAAAAAGTAATCCAAGTACTGTAAATTGGTAATTCCCAATTAAACTTGATCACTCACGTTGCCGGCGAGCTTGAGAAGTGGAACAAAGAAAGCTGTTTCTCAAGTATTTGCCAGTCATCCTTCGACTAAGAACTCTCTTTTATAACTTCCGCGAAAACGAACACATTTAATTAGTGCGTTGCCGATGGTAGCGTATTTCTGCGAAATATTGATTTGGTGCGTGCGGCGGTGGACTGCCAGCTATAGTTTAGTTGGATGCTGTTTTTACTTTAGTTTCCATTTCTAACCAACTAAGTCTATATCTATATAAGATCGAAAGTATACCGATATTTGTTTTTAAATTATCTGTATATATATATGCTTTTGCGTGCATTTATAATATAAGTATGGGTTATACGTGAAACAGTGCAGAAAATTAAAATGAAAAAAAAATGTTGAAATAACACCACGAAGCGACTGTTAGTTTTGGCGACATCCACATACAACGCAACAATAGACACACGCTACAGCGACATCTACCGAAGATATATCGAACTACGGAGTAACTAAGGAAAATAAGAAACTACCAATCCTGAATCGCGCAATAAAAGTTCTCGCGTCGATTACCATATATATACAACAACCCAACATCAACCGCTGGGCAGTGGCCCGCCAGGCATGATCACCTCGCCTGGTCGGAGAATCCTCCCTTTGTGTTGGAGGGACATGTGACCCGTTCCCTGCGCTATAGTTTTTTGTAATGTACATGTTAACATAATATTTATTTAATCTATCTTTAAATTTGCTATATGACATGAACACTATATTTCACTCAAACCTATTTGGAAGCGTAATTTTATTTTTACATCATCTCTTGAATACCCATCAAATGGAGTCGCTCCCATTCTTGTACGCTTTAATCAGATTTTAGAGTGATTCAAAGGAAAGCTTTATGTATAATATCTGCATGGATATTACAATAATGTGCTTATTACGATGAGACGAACCGGGAATTATATCGTGCGTAACCGGGGCGCTTGTTGACAATAAATATAATATTAGCAATGCAATCTATTTCTCTGACATAAATGCACATTAACAGGTGTAATCTCAAAAGTTTATCAGATACAAATTATACAACCTTTCTATAAAGGAATTTACATTGGTTTCAACCTTCGGAATGAACTGAAATAATTATATCATATGGAAGAAGTCATTAAATTGAAAAAATATTACTTGTGCTGTATCTAGAAATCTGATTTCATTGATTCATCAAGATTTCACATGCTAATGTTACATTAGCATATGAAACACATACCTACATTAAAAACACGAGCGATTTTCTTCTATGCAACGTTTCAAAATATTAAAGCTAGTGCTTATAGCCGTGTGTGTGCGTAAAACTGCCAGTTATAGTATATAGTAGGATATTGGTGCTAATATAAATGTACAAATATTGTAGAAACCAATTAGAAAGAAAAATATAATTTGAGCCAATCACACAATCACAGATTTTAATTTGTACGGTATGGACTGTGGGGTGCTGATACTCTTACCGGATGAACTCTCATATACTTATATCAATCAACTTTCTAAACGGCACCAAGCATGCGATTTTGATCCACATACCTATACAACGAGCATGATATCTTGATCGGAAGCTCGTGTTGGTATTTATTGTCTGTATATGACAAGATCTTTCACCTACTCCACTTAAACATCCATTCTAAAAGTTTCATGCAAATTTGAAGATATGTACATACATACTACTACGTTTTATATTGATCCTTTATCAATGTATTCAAAGTACTAGACGTTAAGAGATAGAGTATCTATAAAGTGAGTTTATTTTAATATTTTCTTTATATTTAGTCAAACAACGAATCGAGAAATAAACATATTATGTAAGGACGAAAACATCTTGTTTATACTATGGTCATTGTATTTAAATGGGTAAATGGTAAATTTAAATCAGTGACGTCCACCTGCGACGAGTTTATGTCCCGGACCCAGCTCTCAGCATCCATCTCTTACTGCGGGAGGCAATGGGGTCCCAAGGTGATTTTCATGCTCTATAATGATGATTATTTTATCTCAGAACAACCTTTTACACGAGCGTGTGTTATGTTTATTATTATGTTCCTTACGTAATCTAAATTAGTTTTATACGCGTTAATAAAATGCTGACTTAACCGAGGGAGTTGAGGTTTGGCACGACGCCAGATAATAGGAACGCCTACTAGTTTCCGACGTAACTGACTCAATCAAAAGTCCTGCTTGATGAAATCACTGAAGAGGTCAAAAAATAAAGTAAGGATAATTAGTAATTAGCGAGTGATTCAGATGTACATGAGACATATTAAGCCTTGGGCCCCGGGCCCGCCTTTGCAAGGTGTTGTAAACATGCGGTCACCGCTATATTTGTGTGAACCAGTCGGGAACTGACGTGAGTAGTGTTGCTAGATGGCCTAATTTTCAAAGGACGCCTTGATTTTGATGGATCTGTACTATAAGCTCAAGACAAACGGCCGCATGCCCTTTGTGCTACAACTCTACTGGGCGCGAATCAATCTTTGCAAGCTATGTCAGTTGCTACATATTTTTCAATATTCGGTCAATCACTTCTCAAAAACTCTTCTTCAAAAAGTCTTGTGAATTCAGACAATAATTGAATTTCTCTATGAGGGATGGAGTAATAGAATAAGTTGTATCTAACGGGGGTGTCATGCTGTCAGTTTGAGTTTACCTTGGCGTTTAAGTAAATATATTTTAATAAGGAGCTAAGGTATCGTTGGCATAAAAAATCTTTTGCATCAAGCTCTTGGTTTGGGCTTCTTCAATATTTTTATGTATTAGTCATGTGACTGTGGAATATGTTCTCAGCCGAGGAAATATCATAGAAAAATCCTGGCAATAGCGCCTATACTGGATACGTATAAGTGTTGTAGGCAGGCGCTAGGTGCAGCGACCGCGCGGTCGCCACCGACCCTGACCGTCATCATCTCTATTTATACCGTGCGTGCAGCGGTCGCTAGGCGCTCCACTTGTTACGTACACAGTGCACACGTGCTATGTATCGGGCGCGTATACCGCGCTCTAGGAAGCGAACTAGTGCGGCTTCAGAGTTCGTACTGACCACGAAACTATGGAACATTGGATTATTGTTTGTATACACCGTAGAAGTCAATGAACGAGACACAATACATACAAATAGAAATGCTCTCTACTCGAATACCTAATAAGAAAATATGCAATAAAGATTGATATGAAAATGAAACTGGGATTCGGTTTGATAACGAAAACGCATACATCATAACAAACCGGATGAAGCATCGGGTTTTTTAGACATGCTAGCAAAATTGTACAACGCTGCTTCTTCTCAATAGTATGAGGAAACTTTTGCAGTATAGTAAGTAACTCTAAAACTAGACAGAAAATATGTAAAATACGTACATGTATAGACAACGCACGGTGTCAGCTCAGGAATCTCCAATAACTTAAAAAAAAATCATTGGCTAAGACGACGGGGCCCTCGAAGCTCTAAAGGCTATTTGTCTCCGAAAACGTTTATTAAATTGCTTAAACTTTGAAGGTGGACCTGGTAGGTAATTTTTGTTCCTCCAAACTTTATATCATTAATAGTGTTGACCTGCTATCACTTGTTCAAACAAGTATCTATTTAAACAACTAAACGCCTACCTATTTAACATGTGTATACAGTTGTAACATCGGTTGTATGTTGTATTGTTTATTATTTCTGCATGTCATGCATGTTTCTACAAGAAACTAGAGAAGGCAAAAGTTCGTAATTATTGTAAGGTTGCAGTGTGTCCAGTGTTTTCCTGTATCCGTACTGCAACTGAACGGAGTCCAATGTGCGTGGAGGGTTGTGTAGTGTGCGTGCATGTTACCGTATTAAATCTCTATTGTAGTTTGTAAGGCTGCTCGCGGTACTGTTGCTACCGCCTCTGCTGTTAGCTGTGTGTGTTTCATACCAAATACTATTATATAGTAAGAAAAATATCTTCATTTCAATCCAATTGAAACTGTTACTAGGTGTGATACTTTTCATACCAAAATCAATAGATATTCGTCTTTTATTAATGTTCGACGTTTATACTTGACCGTTAGTGGCCTACAACAATACGCCTACAACAATAAGTGGGGGTTGATAAATATTTACAATATTGTTTGATATTACCTGTCATTTAAACATGAGTGTCGTAAGAATAAAAAAAAATGTCGGCTAAATAAAAAATAACTATTGAGGGCCTAGATCTATCTGCTGGTTGCTTTATGGGCCATCCAGCGTTTAGTTCATAATCTCTGGTGCTCTTTATTTCCTCGTTTTCTTTTGTAATAGACAGCACCTGGATGACCGAGTTTAGCTCGGCATATTTCTTGGTAAATTTTCTAAAAATGAATCCCTCTGCATATTAAATTTTATGAAAATCGTCGGGAGCCGGTTCCGAGATTGTTTATATCGTATATATAAGAATTTCTCTCAAGGCATAAGATTACTCAAGTTATATATGTTTTATATTCGTAATCACAGTTAAAATTTCTTTATTTTGATACCACACTCGATGTATTTTGAAAACATTTTCTTAGATTACTTTTTGGCGCCATAAATTCTTAATTTTGTTTTTTTTTTAAATTTGATATACCCATTGTCACTCTCACCACTAAGACGAACATATTGACACCACTCACATAAAAATACGACAAGCCGTTTAGGCTCTAGTGCGTGCCAAAGAAATATACATGCATACCCTCCTCATAAACATAACCCTCCTTCTTTCGCAGTCGGGTAAAATATGTTAAGAAGAATATAAAGTAAATAGTTTATATTATGTAGATTTGTAAAACTAAACAAAGTATGAAATAAATATGAACTTGTATCAGAAGCCTTACTTGAAAGGTTATTGACACGCAAGGGTGGTAAGGTTCACCTCCTCTTTCGCCCTTACCGTGTGTCTCGGGTGACGTTCGGCTTAGAGTATTAGGGTAAAAAAAATATAATTAAGTCATAAACATGGTATCTTTCTCTTTAGCTTTATTAATTATTTATTTTATAAGATCGTCTACTACCTTCTGAAACAGTATCGGTGTGTAAGAAGGTGCCGCGAAACTGAGACTGAACCACAAACACGTCTTATTTTTTACTGTGTAAACAAAATAAGCCAGTACATTGCTCAGTCTATCGAAGCGATCTCACAGACTTCAATATGTACATATTTCAAAATTACACTATTTTCGTAGCGGCATTAGTAGATTTTCGTTTTTTTTTTTAAGTAGAAGCTTTACTACGTTGGTATTGCTATATAAAAATGTTATATGATGTACGTAGATTAACAAGTTTTTGTACGAGTAGGTACTTCAGATAGTTGGTGTTTTAAATTTGATAAGACATTAAAACAAATTGCCAGTTCATACACTGTTCGTACGCAAACATGTCTTAAAGTAAATATATCTCTTAACGGACACCTTGATACATGACTCTTGATTTTGTTATTGGTTTGACAGATAGAATAATACTTAGTGTCACATTGCTGTAACTGAAATGGGTTGTTATAAGTATTTTTATTACCCCTCTTCTCTATAAATGCTGGGCTTGTTGACCAGTCAGGTCAAGGCGATCACCTTCCGTGCATCTACATTACATATGTGTGTTTATTCCTAATACACTTATCATATTTATAGATATTTCATAGGTGATTTTTAATTATAAACTGAACAATAAGGGAGGAGTATACTCTAATGACTCAAGTGCCATAGACCCTATTATTATTCGCCATGTTTAATATTCACAGAATTACTTTGCGTATGTGGGTACCCATTACGTGTACAGACACAGTTACCATTTATAGTAATTCTTACTGAAACATACACCTTGTCATTAGCTACACTTAGTTGAAAGCACCGGCACGCGATATTGATTAGTTTTAACAAAGGTTTTGACAACATTGGCCAACATGAAAGTGTCTTATAGTACATCTGTATGTATTACATCTGCACATAAAGCTGTCGCGTCTCCACCCAAGCGAACATTATAACTCCTGACGTCTTTCTCTTTACACATCATATACTTTGTGACAAGGTCTCAGTTGCTAAATCAGTTTTCTTATAATATAATAATAATTTGACACATTCCCACACGATTGTCTGAACTTACATTAAGCAGAGCTTGTAATGAGTTTTATGAGTATCTATCTATGTAAATAAAAATGAATCACCAAAATCTATGTACTCTCATATAACTTCCGATCGGCTGCACCAACTATGATAATTATTTTTTCTGTACTCGTTATTGTGACGACGAAACTGAAGCATAATTACTCAAATTTTCAGAAATTTTGAAAATATTCACGAAAAAAATTGGCAGTACTGAGTTTGCTTTGTATAAATATATTTATAAATATTATGAATAAAACACAAAACCTCATCCCACCATTATTTGTCTTGTCAGTCAGGTAAGTGATCAGTGCTCAGTGAACGGTGATCCTCGGATAGGTTACTCCTATCCGAGGATCACTGTACACTGTGTTGGCTTTGTGTTTTAATATTTTTCTTTTAGTTTTACGATCGATTTATTGGTTTATTTTTAACCTTTAGGAAAACAGGAAAAAACGGTTCTCATAGCAACATTAAAGAATTTGTAATGTATTTCTTAGATCACATTTAAAGAAACCGGTCGGCATTTATTGCTATGACGCCTACGCTTGCCGGAGACACACCATTAACAAACACGTAACCGTCGAACTGCTACATCTGTCGGTAATCGCACGAGGCGGGCATTCCCCGCGATATTTGCATACATGAATACGTCAATACAAATTCTACCGTTTTTGGTCGTTAGTTTTTAAACTTGGCATTAATTCAAGTGGCAACAATAAAAACGAATCTTTTTGAAGTTTGTTTTATTTTTGAACTTTTAAATTGATACCGGTGTCCACTTGGAATATTTTATTGAACGTGTAACGATCGGATACTGACTCTAGTGCTCCTTACTCATTTGCAGCACATTGCCGATGTTACGCACAATTTTCAACGTCAGCTAATTAGTATGCAGTTTTTAATCAAATTCAGACCGAATCAGCAAATTAAAGTTTTAAAATTGACTAACATGACCCTATCAAGTAGGAGCATCCTGACTGAAACCACTAACATCATTTTTGTCGTGATAATGTACCTAGTTTTGTGCTACCAGTTAATCGATGGCACTTAACGATGATGGACTAACAGTGGACTTAAATTTATGAAATAAATATAAACGAGGGTTATGCCCTCGTCTTCACCTTCTGGTGTACTCGATATTTAACTTGGTTTGTGTTTGCCCGTAGGAGGCAGAGCTGAGCACTTGGACTGCTTTCCTGCAGCGCGCCGTCGACGCCACATACAACACCGAGGTCGTCATTGACAACTTGCACAATATGATCGGTGAGCCTTGTACTGTAGTAGTTAAGACGTAAACGTACACCTAGGCCTGGTTTCAATCTTCTAACATGCTCAATTCTAAATCTGCAAGATCGACATTTGTTCCAAGATAACCTGTCGACAATATATACAGTGTGCCAGGGAGCGGGCCAATAATCCTACAGAAACTAAAGCAAGTAAAGTTTGCTATGACGCGTGACGGGTTGACCTAAATACACAAATTGACATTAGTAAAATAGTAATTATATGTATGTCTGGTCGTCCTGTCATGATGCCATCTACAGCCATTTTTAAGACTCTTGTTTGATCAGCTGTCAGATACACACGAGAGCTAATTGATATAAATAAAGCTAATGTTGAATAATGTGCTGTTATGTGAACATTTTTTTATCCGATAAACTTGGTCTTGTAAAAATTAAATACGAATTCTGTAATCACTCGTAGAGGTCGAAATTAATTTTCTCTTACATTTGTACATAGTAGCTTTGGCCCGCGGCTCCGCGTGTACGTAGTGTGTTCAAAAAGAATCGCGAATTTTGTGTATTTTCAAAAATTATTTATTTATTCGTGAATATCTGTTTTGTCCCCTTCAAAGTAATCCCCCTGAGATATTATACACTTGTGCAAACGTTTTTTCCAATCTTCGAAGCACTTCAAAAAATCATTTTTTTTGTAACTTGTTCAGCTCCTCCTTCGATGCCGTCTTTATCTCGTCAATTGTGGCGTAGCGTCGTCCTTTCATAGGCCTCTTCAGTTTCGGGAACAAGAAAAAGTCACAGGAACAAGAAAAAGTCGCGGACAGATTCCAACATCTCATTAGCAACATTCATGCGATGCTGTTTTTGATCGAAATTGAGCAATTTTGGTACGAATTTTGCGGCGACCAGTCTTATGCCCAAATTATCGATTAAAATCGAATGGCACGAGCCAATCGATATGCCTAGGTCCTCGGCAATTTCTCTAACGGTGATTCGACGATTGGCTAATGCCATTTTCTTCACTTCATCAATTTTTTCGTCTGTTGTTGAAGTGCTCGGCGTCCGGCACACTCTTCGTCGTTCACATCTTCTCGGCCTTCTGAAAACATTTTGTACCACCGATAAACGTTGCTTTTGTCCAAAGTAGCTTCTCCTTATACCACAGTCAACATTGGTAATGCATCCGCGCACTTAATTTCGTTTTTCACACAAAAATTGATACAACTTCTTTATTCCATTTTTTTGAATAGGTAAAAATCGAAGACGAACCAAATCACGCGCAAGCAAAGCAGATGTCAACAATTAACTGAACATTCAAAATGGCTGAACTTGTCAGCATAAGTGAGAGGCATATGTACCAACATAACACCACAAAAAATCGAAATTCGAATATACGTAACCCGCGAAAATTCAAAATTCGCGATACTTTTTGAACACACCTCGTGGGTCGGAAAAAAGTCGCCTATGTCCATTTTCAAGAAAGAAACTATCTTCATGCCAAATTATTGAAATAAGTGCAGCGGTTTATCCGTGAAAGCGTAACAGACAGATAGATAGTTACTTAATTAGTTACTTTCCAAATTATAATATTGAGTAAGAATATTACAAATGTTCAAAATTTTCAAATCCTTAGTAATTTTATGTTGACAGAATTTGTTGGTGCTTTTCATTCTTATTTGAAAACGGTGATTTTTAAAACTCTTAAAATGTGTGTCGCTTTGTTTCTGCGAACTTTTTGAAACTCCAATCGTTTTACAGAACAAGTTAGTTTATTAGTAATAGAGTGCTACCGGAGAAGGGTGAGAAAAGATTTCAAAGATTATTAGTAAACATATTTTAATCTTATTGTAAGAGGTCCCCAACGCCGAAGGCAACATGTGGGTATTTGTTGTGGGGTTTGTACCATCCATTGTCATGTGTATGACATGCAGCAACACGGCACCCGCTATAAAATTGTTTTATGATGACATAAACCGAACTGCCGTTGCGACCGTTCGGCCCGATACTCTTGTGATATCATGTCCTTGTGCGTGGGCTTTATTGCCGTTCCCTGCGTTTCCTGGCACAACATACTTCTCATGGGTGTAGTTTGAGCCGGATCATGGCCAGATCATGTTCAGAGAATAAATAAACGTATTCTGTTGACTTTGATAGTCTACATCTTCGTGACAAATGATCGATTTCAAGGTAGGTAGAGTCACGCTGATTTCGGCACGTACTGGCCGGCTCGATCGGGGCGGTACTACTCTCGCGCAGATGATCAACGTAAAATGAAGCTATTTTATGTTTTAAGAAGTTCTCAACGCAACTTTATAACGTCTAACAATGAACATTTTAGCGGCTATGTAACGTTACTGTGTGTAACCGTCACGGTTAGGTTGCTGTAACGGTCACTGTTCTTAAATACCGAAAATGAAGTAAACGTGTGTGTTTACAGCTGAGCAGCGGCGATGCGTGCGCGAGGTGTCTTCGAGCACCGTGTTCACGTCCCTGTGCGCCGACGGCGACGCCGGGCCGGCCTTTGGCGGGCGCGAGCGCGAGGCCGAGGCCGAGGCCGAGGCCGCCGCCGCCAGCGGGGCGTCGCCGCTGGACCGACGGGCGCCGTCGCTGGCCTGCAGCACGCCCATAGCGCGCGACTAGCCGCCGCGCACCCGCAGCTACTCCTGCTGCCTCTCGAACATTAAACGGTGGATATAGTGCGCCCTTTACCCTTACTACTACTCTACCATTTGTCTTTTATACTGCGATACAGACGTGCCGATCGCTCTCTGTGACCTGTGATGCACCTGCAGGCGGGTAGCGGCACGGAGAGTGTGTTTGGCGCCTCACGTCGTACAAAACTCCTACTAGTGAAGCTAGAACACACCTCCGAAGGCTGATCGTACACGACGCCTCCGTAGTGAAGCGTATATCGCGGTCGAGCTAGTGTACGGCTATACTGGAGTGTCCGGTCCCCGACTAGGGAAGGTGGCGCGATGTCTTGTTGCTACGGATAGATATAAATAGCGACCGCCCCGCGGCACCCGACCCCGAGACCTTGACGTACTCCCAATTATATTTTTATGATTTTGTAATCAACATGCAAAATGCGCCAAAACACGAGTGTCGAACTCGATATTTGCCTGAATATTTACAATGTTGCCATCGTCATTCCGACATAAAGCCCCCGCTCACTGTGCTGTGTGACGATTAAAAAACTACGCAGGGAGAATAAAGAAGATTGGAGCGTGTAATAGATTGTAATGTAACATGTAAAAACCTTTGAAATGTGGATCAATGGAAGCAAATACAAGACGATAGTGAGCAGCGAGCTTTAATCGTATGGCGTCTGGTGCATGACGCTCGAAATGAAGTATGTATGAAGGCATTCTTATTTGAAAAAATATAGCGATAAAATATAGCGAATCGTTTGTGTAACGTGGAGTGCAAACTGTTGCTTAGTGCTATCGTGTGTCTAACACTGCCTTATAGCGTGTGTTCAATCGTACGTAACTGCCCAATGTTTACTCTTGTCTTCGTTGTGTTAGGTGACTTTACTAATTATATTACGTGTTGAGTAAATGACTAGTGTCTACGATGTATTCTATGCGCCCTCGCCGCTAGTTCTTGTGTTAACGCTACATTACACGAGGGCGGTTTCTGGCCCCACGGATAGCAAATGAAATTCATAAAAAATATTGGCAATATCTAAACTCATATCGTACGTCAGTAATTTCACTCTGTCTTACTATTTAATATCAAATGTCGGATTATAGAAGGCAAGATGGTAGCGGCGTCACTGTTACCATACCGGTTATTAAAGTTAACTTATTAAAAAAACCGATTAGCCGTAAGCACGTAACTAAAATTTGAAAATTGGACTGATGGCGTGGACTGGAGTGTCTTTGAGCATGTGAGCGTTGAGGGAGCCTGATTTGACAGATTCAGTCAGTTTGAGCGTTTACTGCGCGACGTTAATTTAATGTTTACCATTATAGATGCACTTCATTCTCGCGAGTTACGCGTAACAACGGTAATTGGAACATTATAAAGTTATGCCAATTCAATAATTATATTACGTGCAGTATATTATGCAATATTAGTATCTCTAGTAATGTCTAAATATTAGATGACATCAGTGTAATAACAGACGTGGACGAGAATCGAACGTATTGTTTCACTTTCTACATATGCTGACGAGCGCCGTATGATTCACAATGGTTCACAGTCTGAGAGACATTCTTCTCGGCTCAGTTACATCACGCAGACAATGTCCTCGTGTAAAAGCCTTAACACATGAACGTGGCCATTTTTATTCGTAGTATTTTTATATTATAAAAAAGCTTAAGCGGGCGCTCCTCACAAAGTGTGAAGGACGTTCGTGGTCACCGCCCGTCTGTAGGGGCGTAACGTGTCAATAATGAACTCCGTGTAGATTGGATTTGAACAAACCAACACGCGATCAAAGATAAACTCTTCAGCTGTTAGTATCGACTATAGACAGCGCTACAAATCGTCGCGCTACAAATTATTTTTTCTGATTTCCCTCGTAACGCTCGGAGCGAGCGGTTTCATTGTAATTATAATGAATTATTTTTTATTATTATTGTTTCGTGTCACTCAGTCGTGTGCAGTAACTGTCATCGTTGATGCAAATGTTCCATCTTAACGTAGTATTTGCTGCGAGTAAAATATCAGGAGCTGTAAAGTCCAATTGATTGGTGAAGAAATTTTAAATAAATAAAAAGGTTTAATATAAGTCGGTTTTGTAATAGCTATAGCATTCAATGTTTTAGCTCCTAGAGATACTATAGATTATCATGTTATATTATTCATGAGTTCTATGTGTTGTGGAAAAGTGCCTACTCTGAAACTATTGTAATTAACCATGAACGATTCAAGAGTCTACGCCGAGTGACGGCACTTAACCGAACAGTACGAGGCCGGTAGGTCCTTTGTGAATATTATACATCCATAATTCTGTGTGATGGAATGGTTTTTGCAGCAGTCAGTTGGATAATTAAACGAATAGTACATATAAATAAGGTGCTTTTTATACCAGCAACATTTGTTGTCATGTGAATCTATTTACTATCATTAGTTAATAAAGAATCTTGTGCATTCACTCTATAGTTCAATTATTCTTATAGAGAGTTAACGCTGCGGTGTCAATGGTGCTGTGTATGTGTTAATATTATACTTTAGTGCTCATAATTAACTACCTTTCCGTTTTTGTAAGCCCTACTGTACGTGAGCATGAATCAAATAGCTAATACGCAACCAGTTTTATAGCTTAAAATAAGGAATATAGTTGAAATTACTTTGTTGTTGCTTTGGTATTCATAATGGCAGCGTGGATGTGTTGTGCACACGTGGGCCCCGTGGCCATAGCACGTTTGACGTCATAGGTGTAAGTTTTCGATACTTTTACATTATTGTTAGCGTAGAGCGAGCCCCCGGCCCCGGCCCCGGACACGGACGGAGGGGCGGGAGGGGGCTCGCGTTATCTCGTCGTAATTAGATCTGATTATTGTAACGTAACTTTGTACACACGATCATGTGCTTGAACGTTATTCGATGTCTTATATGTAATACAGTATTATCTTATTTACTATTTAATATTAATATATAGTTGTCGTTGAAAGCACTCGCGTGGACCAAGTACAAAGAGACACAAAAGTTAACTAACGCCATAGGCGATGTTCGACAAGTCGCATGTGTACACGTTGGTGGACGCGAGTGAACTTATTACGTATTGCCGTATGGTATCATTGATACATACGTGAATAGAGTGTTGCCAAATTTTACTTAGCACCTGTACAGAGTGTGAGCGAGCCTCACTGCCTCGACAGCTTTACGATATATAGACATACTTGTTTGGCGATATATTCATGTATTTTTATAATTACAAATGAATTATTGTTACATTTGATGCTATAGTAAACGAGTTATAATTCTATACTTGGAATATATGATGTGATAGCACAACGAAATCGTTTATTTATAAGCGCGTGCAACTGGTGGGACCCTTGCTTGCGTATTGTTGTCTTGTACAGACGAAATTCGTATTGTTCGAACAGTGTACTGGCGCCAGGAAAATGTCATACCCATTATGTAACATAAATTGCTTAAACGAGGCTGTAAAAACTACAGCAAGACATCCATAAATCGTAAACAAAACCCGCCTGACATGTATTTGATGTAAATTTTGGTTTTGTCTTTTAAAACCTTGTATTTTGAGATCACTCAGTGAATTATACTATGGTTTAACGACATGAAAGCGCGCTTAGGATCTTTCGTCATTTAGTTTTACTTCATTATTAATATGTCCGTAGGACCCTACACGTTACTAAAATGGATGGTTAGGTACTTAGATAATATGAGGAATAGGCGCCGGCACGTAACTTGGCCAGATTTCAGCATAGTGGGGGTAAATTCGCGCACAGTACGCTTAGTGCAACAAATCGAAACAAACAAAATCAGAGTGTAGTGGACTGACGCTCCAATCGCTTGCGCGGGAACCGTCCCGGGTTGACAGAGGGACTTGGGGATTGTAGAACACCGGTTCTACAATCCCCACGTCCCTCTGTCAACCAAAGGGACAAACGACTGCGCATTTAACGAATCTGGCCAAGTCAAGTCTGGTCTCTATGGCACAGTATAACCCGTTATGTGTTTGGCCGTCAGTTGAAAACATATTCCAAATGCTCAAGATACGCGGAATATTTTCCTGGTGCTGCTCTCACTTCATTATCCCCTCGAATTAAATGTTAAGGGACTCGATGAGAGAAGTAGCGTACGTTTGGCGGCGATTAGTTACGATTGTATCGTATCGTAGTTAGTGCAATAAGTTCCCGTGTTTCAAGTTTATATTATGTACTGTTATATATTCTATTTCTAACTATATTGCTGATTGGATTCTCAATGTGGCGTCTTTTTATAATATAAACTTGTTTTAGAGCTTCGTTAATTAATGTTTTGACAAGATTTATTAAATTTCGTAGTGTAAGTAAATTGTAAAATAGTATATCCATGAACAACAGTCACTGCCATCTCTGTGTAGTACCGCGGCGCCGGCCGCGCCTCCACATTCCACGTATTTTGTGTATAAACCTATTGTAAAATAATAAAGTGTTTATTTTAAAATATATGTTTATTTGTACCTTTTATCGACATTATACATTTCATACATTTTTTTTATAATTAATACATTACATTACATATAAAATAATATTCATTAATCAGACTCTGGTTGGCAAGTTTGCGCAGAGCGCTCTCGCAGTACTCGTACACACACACACACACACACACACACACACACACACACACACACACACACACACA